>JAPYYS010000820.1:0-129324 GCA_030522525.1 Campopleginae sp. 14b | reverse complement strand
CCCCCCCCCCCCCCCCCCCCGCTTATTTCCCATACCACCGTCGTGTGTCCTTTTTTAATTTTTAACGAGCCCGGATAATTGCGATCGAGGCAGCATTACTCAACTTTTTGGCCATTGTCAAAGGACATTCGAAGAAAGCTTCTTCGATTGCAAACAAATGATCCGAGGTTTCCCGAGAAAAGGGCATTGTAAAACTTAATGCGAGTTTTTACATTTATACATAAATACATTTATATACATATATTTATATATAAAAAAAAAAGAAGAAAAAAAAAAAACGTAGTCATGCGTTGTCGCATGCTCGACGAGAACGGAAAACAATTCCTCACCGAAGCGAACATTTCGTAAGCCCCGACAGTTTGAAAAATACATAAATTATTAAACTGTGTACTCCTTTAATAAAGTTTATCGAATGTAAATGCGTTAAACTATTAAGAGAAAAACAACAACAACAAAAATGAAGAAAAATGTGCGCGCCACCGTTAGCTATTATCGGATAAGCAAAGAGAATAATACCTTTTACTACACCTTGTAAGTTTCGAAAAAAACGAAAAAAAAAAAAAAAAAAAAAAAAAAATTAAAAAAAAAAAAAAAAATAAAAAAAAAAAAAAAAAAAAAAAAAAAAAACACGTTTTCCTTAAAAATAAAAAGATGAAGAAAAAAGTGGCTGTACCTGTATGGATGGTAAAAAAAAAAAAAAAAATCGAAACGAAACAAAATTACACCCTCATCCACATTGCAAAGTTTTTAGCGTCCGCAAATCACCGAAAAGGTATATATGCGTGCGTATACGCGAAAGACATTTTTTTCTTGTCGCCGAAAGCGGATTATCAAGTATTTTCCTCGTTTTTCGTATTTTGGCACTGCTATTTATTTTTATTTCAATCACTCATCGTCCGCGAAAATAAATGTCAATGGAAAAAAACTTATCGAGGATTGGCGGACGGAAAGACTCTCCCCCTCCCTCTCCGCCTCGCTGAAATAAATAACGATCAATGAAACAAACAAAATAAAAGTTGACGAGGGAAAGAAACATGCGGTTTATAATGAATTTATGTATAACTTTCAATAGAGGACTGTTATTGTATGTATATATATGAGTACAATGCAGTTGATGAAGTTATCACATAGATTCAACTTTTTCTAGCGTACGAAGAAAAAATAAATTATTCTAGTTAATAAAACAATTGGTTCCTTTGATAAAAAACCATACGTCATTTAATGAATTCCTGCCGCCGACGGCATCAATATTCCATCGTTAATGTTATCGATGCGATTATTCAACAAGGAATATACAAATTTCTATGGTTAATGCAAAGAGAGATTAAGAGAGTCGGAGAATAGAACGGCGACGGGGCTGTTTCCCATTAGCTGCTGCGCGACAACAACTTAATTAATTTTTATTACAAGGCAAACTATATTGTTCAGATGGACTAGATATTTCATTTGGTATAGATATAACAATGAAGCACAGCTCGCCGCGTTATTTTCAAATTGAATGGGCGACATATCGCAAATATTTACAACTCGTTGGTTTATTAGCTCGAGGCGAGAAATATTGGTTGAAAAAAAAGAATAAACGATTAGGCCGGTCGAGTGGCCCTTATCATATCTCCCAATAATCTTTCGACGCTGACGTCACCGACCGTCGGCTTGAACAAAAGTTCTTGAAGCGTGGCCCGGCAGAGTGATCGAGCCGGCGGTAACAAAAGTAACAAGCGTCCTACCCTTGCTGCGCCTCTTTCACCGAGGACAGCAACTGTCTGTTCCTGTATCGTTGAGATTCTGCCGGCATCGAGCAGGCCCCGTGACTCTGTCGGTAAGACCGATGCACGAGAAATAAGGAGATATAAATGGTTGTGAAATGGGGCGAAATAAAAGGACGATCGACTCACCCCCTTTGAAAAGTACGATAGCTTTGAGGCAAGCGTATTCGGAATGATCGACTCTGAGTATCGCGAATCTCGTCAATAATTCTCCAAGTCTTTTTGCTTCGTCGGCAAGAATATGTTTTTTCTCGGTCGGCAAGCTCATCGATACGAGACTCGTTTGGTCCACCGGGAAATTCCATTGAGCCGCGGTCAAAACGAAAAGCTCGCTCCACGATTCCTCCAAAAGGATTGCCTGATCCCTGAAAGATAACTGCAACACGAACATTAATAAATCATTGTTTTTGTACTGTTATTAGTTTAGATTTTTGAGGATCAAAAGGTGTAATATTCGAGTCTCGTAAAGGCAACGAACCTCGAGAAAAGATGGAATACTTCTGGCCCATTTGACAGCGAGAAACAAAAGTTTTGCCGCCGATTCGTAAACGTTTTCCGAGCAGGGCAAAAGTGACAAGCTCGAAAGGGCATACTGATCGGTGAGCGTGCTGCTGTTGTTATCGATTATGGATCCCCCGGCAAGCCGTCCACTCACCGAATCTGTGAATATCGAAGCATCATTATTTTCGGTAATTTAATTATTTTCAATTTTTCATAATCCGACCCTGCCAAAATAATCGCATCTTTATCGGCTTTTACCGCTCTCCACGTTTCGATCAGCAACCGTATTTGCCTGTTCGGAGCTCGTTACTTCATTCTCGTTGCCATTACTCGTTGATAATTGCTCGCTCGTAGCAAGACGTGGCACAAAGTGCGCTGCGGAATATAATGCCGATAAATAAAATCTGCTTGAAATGAAATTAAGTGTAGCAACACCGGTGGTAAGGAACAAAAAATTTTCTTGCTAATCGAAAAAACTCACCGATGCTCGGAGTAAATGCAGGCATGCTGGGTTTGAAGGGAAAAAAGGCCGGATAGAGGAGGGAATGATAGGGGCTGGTGGCGGCGGTGGCGGCGGTGGCGGCGGTGGCGGCGGCGGCGGCCGCGGCGGCGTGGTAAACGTGAGAGATTCCCGGATAAATTGGTGCGGCGGCGCCTCTTCTCGTTGCGCCAACCAAAGATGACGTACTTCTCGGCGCTCTCTCGTGTTGAACAGCTGAAAATGACACTTGCTTTCAAAATATTTTCTCAACGCGATAACCCGCCAACATCTTACTCTGCTGCCTCCGAGATACACACCCGCGCACAATTCCCACGCTTCGATAGCTCGAGCCTTTATGATCTCATGGTCGTATAAAATTAATGAAACTGCTAAATTTCGTTATAGCTCTGGCGACAAATAAAAAAATCATCAAACGCCGTGTTCGATTAAGGGAGAAAATGTGTTGGAATGCCTCTGATGGGAATATTTGTCAAGCCTCGAGAGGAAATCCTATATATTTAGTGTTTGCGTATACATTTTCATTCGGCGCCGGTGGTGTAGCATCCCGAATTGTGTAGACTCAACGCGGGCGGCTCTCGGCCATTGCTGCTAATTGATATATCTCGACGAAATGACAATAAGTGTTTGGATTATCGGTCTGCTGCGGTGTATAGCCAACATCGTAGCTAAATGGAGGGTTGAAAAAAAAAAAGCTGAAGCTGCTGTTCACGGGCCGGTGTGTTTACCAAAGCTGTGAACGCGAGCCTGTTTCTGACACACCGCGCGCATATTATGCGTATACCGAGGACTCGCCGAGCGCTCCTCGAGTTTCATGCAATAATGCATTTCATTCCTTCTTTTCCCATCATCGCTTACTATCGCTCACGCTTACCCCGCGTTATTCTTCATATTTTGCCCTGCCTCTTCAAAGTTGGACAAAAAAGTAAGTGCTGGCTCCGCATTCGCTATATTATATATATATATATATATTTCAGAGATGGCGGTAGCATCGACGCACGTGGAGCGACCGCCAAAGTACTTGACCAAAGTGGATCCATATCAAGAGATAACTTTCATTATAATACATCCGCGCGTCTCTATTTTCCTCGATAATGTCGCCTCTATATGAAGGCCAGATTTTATAATTTTATACATCGAAAAGGAAATTTTATACATTATTTCATCTCTGGGGCAAATTATTAAAGAATAATTAGCGATAAATCGTAATCCCTGCAATCGTATCTCGACCCGCATATTAGTTTTCAACGCCATATTTGTCATGTGCGAGGGAATACTATATGGCGTATATATTCGCGTGGTAGGGATCTATTGAAAAATGAGAGAAAATAAAATACTCACCGTCTCGTTTCATATTGACTTGTAAACATTTAGTGAATCTGCAAGCTTGACACTGGTTTCTTCGGGAAACGTCGACGACGCATCTTCCATTTTCTTTACAGACGTAATCGAGATTCCTTCGGTCGAATCAGAAATAAAGTTGATTTATCATATATCATCGCGTCGCACCGACCTTCATTCGGGTTTTTTTTTTTTTTTTTTTTTTTTTTTTTTTTCTTATTTATAAAATCGATAATCAATAATAATTATTACCTGGCGTACCTGCGGATCGACCGCTTGAAGAAGCCGCGACAACCGTCGCAACTCGGCACGCCATAATGTTTTCCCGATGCTTTGTCACCGCATACTTTGCACACGGACTCACCTCGCCCATTCTCCTCCATTTTATCCGCGGCCCTGTTTGCAATACATATTTATCATATATTTAGCAATGCTCATCATCAAATGGCAATCTTGTTGTCCCGTTTATTGCTGGGCTTACATTCTCCTCGCAATATTTTCATATTGCGGGGATAAAAAAAGTGCTCTTGGAAATAAGCCGGCGGTTATCAATTAGAGTAGGCAATTGGCGGCCGAATCTATAATTCAATGGGTTTGTTTGGGTTTGTTTGAGAGCGCGAGCTCGTTCGCGTTGAAAAGTCATAAAGCTTTGATTGCAAACTGCAAGTTGGCTCAATTCGTAATTTTTGATCGATAGCGCGAGTTGGTTGGTTGTTGCGACATCAGAAAAAGTTGTATACGAAAGGACAAATTTTGTATTTTTCCGTAGGCGGCAGGGCTCGCGCGTTTTCATAAATATATACTGACTTTTACGTGGAGCTTTTGCCTCTCGCGGCCTGCTTATTATTGTTTCGCCGTTGGCGAGGCTCGGGGCGTTCCTGCTCGCGTGGGCTCAAAGGGGGTCCTTTTTTTTTCACGCTAATAGGAGACGAATAGAGACCGGGCGCACGCGTTTCCATAACCGCGACAACCAGCGGAAGCCCACCACCTGTAGGTTTCCCAGGCTGAATAATGCAACGAGCGGACACGAGGCGACGGACCACCAACGCAGCCTCGATCGACTCGCCGCGGACACGTATACACCGCGCTTCTTCTCCATATTATACGTACCTTATTATTTGTTGCATCGAATAACGCGGGACCGCCCATCTATATATTCGCAATAGCTAACGCTTCCCGAGATGCCAAAATATTTTCATCTTTCTTGGTTCTGCTAGCGACGGCTATCAAGTCAAGAGCCAGCATATTAACGCGCTCATGAAAACGTTTTGGCCTTACGTACACGCACTTACGTCTGTAGCCTATCAATGAAATTATATATATAATATATGGGATATGGGGCGGGGGCTATACACCCTATGTTTAAATAGCAGCAAAAGGCTTTCTTCCATCGCGAAAAGTGCAATTATTTCTTTTCCAGTTTGTCCGGGCGTCCCCATATGAGCGTCATGACCCGAGCGACTCCGGACCGGCAACATATGTTTCGTACATGCGTTACACACCTCGAAAAGTCGAGATTTAAATAATTTAAGCCGCCGCCGCCGCATCGATCATCGCCATAACAGCAGGGCATTGACAAAGTTGGCGCCCATTCGCGTATATGCCTCGCTTAGCAGGTTAATGTAATTTCGATGACTTTCCGATAGTTTGGGTCACGCGCAAGATGTCGCGCGTTTTATAAACGCGCGCGGCGACGGGGTGAGAAGAGAAACATAGGATTGAAGCGAGTCGCGCACGCCGCGGAAGCTCGGGATGCAGCCTTATTGAAAAAGAATATATAAACGCGCGTTTGCATTTCAATGCCAATTTTTTTTCGATCGTCACGTAACACGTGGCTTACTTCGCATAAAAAAAAATGCTGATTCAACTTAAACTCGCGATAAAAATGTCGTCTGAAGAAACATTGCGCTCGTATTATCCACCATGACTTGCGGCACATAATATATTCCATGACTTTGCCCATAATCGCGATGTTGGCTAGGATCGATACCGCGACTCTTCGTACACCCGAGGAAATTTATTAATTATCGCAATATATCCTCGAATATCCTATCAATGTGTGCGAATAAAAAATAATATATAATATCCGGACATGGTCCGAATGGAGAAGAAGAAAAAAAAACAAAAAAAAACAAAAAAAACAAAAACGGCATCTATGATTTGGTTGCTCGTTTTAATTTGACTTCCATCGAAAGGGTTTCCCTCCCGCTGTTGGGCTTACCCGCAAACTGCACGTGTCAACTTCACACGAATGTCACAGTGATTGCGTGACTCGGGTGACTCGGTTATGGACGCCGTTGTGACTCCGATCGCCCCTCGCTGCTGTTGGCCTATCCAATGGCCTGCATCAACGGCGGCCGTTGCTGATATCCGGAAAAAGTCCTTCTCAAGATAATACGATGCGCTAAATAAGCGCGTATAGTGTGCCGTCGCTCGCAAAGTGATTTTAATGCCCTCTCGCTCCAATCTCTCATTCATATTGACGAACCGTTTCGCCCGGTTATATTCGAATCGCAGCAGCTCGATCCCATAATTTTATTTTATACGCGCGAATACTCGAGCTAGCGTGCGACATATGCACCCGCGTATAATAAGCCTTTGACATATGCTCGGTATCGAACGACCGTGATATTATAATAATGGGCTTTATCCTGAACAACCTGTAATTACGTGGTGCGACACCGGAAAACATATATTTTACAGGTGCTGCCTCGGAGCCGCCACCGCCGCCGCCCGGAGTATCCAACGAGCCGATCGAGGAGCTCGCTCGACGTATGCTCATGGGTCCCCGCACGCGCCCACACTCCAAATATCCTCATTAACTTGTTGGCTTTTTAAATAATCTACCAATCGATCGATATAATCAATCTCGAGATTTATTCAACGATGCGGGACAAACCCACGCGTTCGCAAACTCTCATAATAATAATTTGTGCGTACATCGCGAGGCGCGAAAAAAAAAAAAACAAAAAAAAATTGGCTTTTTCTAAGCAAAATATTAAGATATAATGGAGCAGAGAATGAAATTGTACGATCCAATATTTTCTTGTGACCGATTTTTTAAAATTTTTTCCGTCTGCCGGCTAAAAGAATGGCGTTACACTTACTTATTTGATCCTTTTTCACCGACCTCGATCGCCCCTTTCGATTTATTATGTAACCAACTTATCGAATGCTGACGCGCGTTGTCCCATCAAGGATGCACTTTGATATTGAGACAAAAAAACAAAAGGAACCATTTAATTATCAACCACGCGGTATAAATAACTCAATCACCGCGGACAATGTTATTTGGTCGAAATAGATGATGACCGGTACGGTCTCACTCGAGGGTTTATCGTGTTATCTATGAATCCTGATTTTTTGGCTTTCGGGACGTGCAAGCTCGGCTAGCGAGTCCGATTTAACCTCCGAAGAAACACGGGGAGGGGGTATCGCGGTGATCCAGGGATGATCTTGCGGCCAAGGGTTGTTCCGAGACCACGCCCGAAAGCATGCGCGAGATCGCAGACTTTAGTCAAACCGACGCGAGGATTGGTCGATGGGCGTTGCTCCGGGAAACATCCCTCGGGGCGTGCTTTTACAATTGATGATCGTACATACTACATATGTGTATATATGAATTGGATGCAGCCTCGAGCTCGACACACCTCTATAATAAGCGCCGCCGGGCTTGCTCGATTGGCAAAAGCCGTCTTTTTTCCGCAGTCAGACTTTCAAAGTCGAGAAATCTCGCGATAAAGTGGGCACGAGAGGCTAACTTGCCAAGTCCCGCCAAAGTCAACTCGAGTCGATTAAGCGTAATTCCAACTCGATCCTTTTCACCTATACAATTTTCTGCTTTTTTTTTTTTTTTTTTTCCGGTGCGCTCCAATTTTTATTCAACAATTGAGACAAATTTTTTTCATAAAGAAGAAAGAAATGTGCAAAAAGTCTGAGAACATAAATATAGGCGAGGTGCGTTCCGTGGTGGAAAGATCACAACGGGGCGGATCGAATAAAATCCGTACGATAGATTCCCCTCGAAGACACGCCGAGAGCAGAGAATCGCACTGAAACGACAGCGGTCGGGCTAATGGTTCGGCTATGCTATTTTGTTAAACAAGGAAACCTTTTATCCCCCCGCGCCCCCCTTTGCTCACCCTCTGCCGAGCGAAACACTCGAGTACCGAAGCCCTCCACTCGGTGCTATCCGAATAAGGAGAAAAATATTTCACGCTCAGACGCTAAAAATTTCTCTCGCGTCGTTGCAACTTTTATATTCCAGGCTACATCACATATCATATATATTGCCAATCTTGCTCCCGTCGCCTTCAATATTTATTCGAGCTGGCCGAAATACGATTTTCATTTTCTAAAACCAACAAAAAAAAAGCATCAATTATTATTTTTTAAATGGACGATCCCTTTTGAAAAATTCAAGTTTAGCCCAATACTTTGAAAATATTATCAACCAATGGACCAAAGTTGATAAAACAAACAAATGTGGAGGATAGTTTTGACGTTGCTACTTGGTTTTATTGCGAGTAAAGTCGAGAACCGTCTCGATCACCGCGAGACAAGCCAGCCAACTGTCAATTTTCTCACGACTCCCCCGCTCGCAACCGGCTCTCATCCATTCTCGCGGATTCTCGCACTCTCGTAGATCTTTTCACACTTATTCGGCAAAAGTAACGAATCCAAGAGCTTGCCGGCGAAATTATATCGAGCCTTTCGATCTCATATTCAATTCAAATAACGTTATTATAATAAGCTTGCTATTCGAAAAACATGTTAATTCCACATTATTACTCGATCGTTTCTCCCATAAAGCAACCATAAATGTTGTCCACTCGAAATAAAAAGTGGATAATCAATGAAAAACAAAGAAAACAAAAAACAAAACAAAAAACGAACAAAAAATGATGTGATTCCGGCCAGGATCGAACTGGCGGCCTTCTCTGCGTGTAAAGCAGACGTGATAACCGCTACACCACGGAACCAACTTATACCTTCTTGACAAGTAAGACATTCAAACGCCATAGTCTCATCCGTCCCATGTCTAATTACCGAGTTAATAAATATTCCAAACACTTTCAATGGAATTTTTATTCTGCTTATATTATACAAAAACAACATTATTTGATGGCCTGTACAAGAGTAAAAAATCTTTGAATAAATGAGACAAATTGTTGATATTTGTATGAAAATTTGAGCACTTGTCGAGTTTTCGTAGTAAATCCATAGGTTATTAGAGAATTTTGATACAAGTTGCTATTGTTTAAAGGCCTACCTCGCATAATCAAAGGTGTCTGTAATGCGTACTTTTGGCAGGCTCGATTCATTTTAAACAAAATGGACCGGTAGAAAAGCCGAAAGCTTGATGAGGCAATCCATAATCAACCGGATAGAAATCAATGAGTGGCAATTGTTCGAGTTTGCTCGTCGTTATGAGAAATACAGTCTCCCCATTGTCCTTTCGACTCTTACAACCGTCGATCAAGACTCGAGTCCGATTGTATAAAAATTCTGCCTCGTTGTCGCCGAGCAACTTGATCGATAGGTTCTGCTTCATGTAATCTCCGGGGCCGGACGATACCGCGCTATTTATGCACGTGTACGTAAAATTTTGATAGCCTTCCTCGCTCAAGAGTCTCAAAAAAGTCATTTGGACGGCCCCGATAGTTTCATAAGTTATCTAACGAGAAAAATAAGCACGCGCTCTCGTTATTTCAATTCTTGAAAAAAAACTAGAAGAGGTTCGCGTTATTAATAAAAAAAAAAAAATAGATATTCACCCGGAATCCACCGCGTAGTTTCGAGTACCAATCGTTCCTCCCATTGTCCTTCTTCCACGGAATATTCGGCATTTGACTACTGTGAATGTCAGGAAAAACGCACGTCTCACCGGAGGCTGTCATATTGCAGTAAACGTAAACCGCATCGTCCGGCATTCCCAGATTCGGATCGATCCAGTACCATCCTATAGTTATCATCGAGGAGCCCCATAATCGGATTTCGAATTTCGGTTGTCATGCTAATATATTCGATAATTATACTCAAACTCTACCATTGTGATAATGCGGATGTCCAAAATGAAGATCTTTGCACGTTCTGGCAGGATTTTCTCGACTACCGATAGGTTTCTTCATCCGGTCTAAATCATGTCTCATCGAATATATCGAGCTGTACATTTCCAAAAATTTAGGGCCCAATTCTTCGTCGTCGTTCTCCAGGCTTTTTGATTTTTCATCATAATCCTCGGGTTTCTCGTATTCGCTGCTTATCATACGGTAGAGACGCGCGCGCGCCTATTAATCCAGTCGTCGGTCGTGCCGTATCCTCGGATTACAGGGATAACATCAAAGTTGGCCTACTCACTTGTCTACGGCTTGTCGTCTCCGCCGTCGAGTCGACTGTTGATGAGTAAATAGCAGCTCCGGAGGTATCATCGGCTGCTCCGCCGGAGAACCGGGAGGTCCCGGCGGACCCGGTGGCCCCGTATCACCTTTTACACCCTCGTTTCCAATGATTCCTTTTAGTCCCGGTGGTCCCTCCATTCCTGGTAGCCCAGGAGGTCCGTCGTTGCCTCTCGATCCTTGCGGACCATCCGGACCGCCGCTTCCATTTGGCCCTTCCGGTCCTAAAACACCTCTCATTCCCTTCTCACCTTTTTCTCCTTCTTCTCCCTTGATGCCAACCTGACCGATTTCTCCTCGTTGACCTTTGATACCCCGTCGACCGCGATCACCGCGCAAACCCTTCGGACCCGCCGGGCCGATCGAGCCGGGCGTTCCGTCATCCCCGGGCATACCAGGAGCACCACTTTCTCCGAATGATCCGGGCTGACCGACGAGCCCTTGCGAACCCTTGGGACCTGGCGATCCTTGCATTCCCGCAAGTCCTGGATTTCCTGTGGCACCCGTCGAACCCGCGTCACCCTTTTCACCGGGAAGCCCCGGATGCCCTTGCAAGCCGGCCGGACCTTCCGAGCCCTGTGATCCATAATAAAAAATATTGCTCCGTTGATATGTTTTTTTTTTTTTGTCGAGCGTGTATTCATTCCCAGCGACATCATTGGGTGTCTCACGTACAAATTTTCCACGAATGCCGGGAGCGCCTTCCTTTCCCGATGCTCCCATCTCACCAGAAAGTCCCGGTGGACCGGGCGGTCCCTCGTCACCGTCCCTGCCGGGTTCGCCTTTGGCTCCCTCAAGACCGGGCTCTCCCGGTGAACCGGGAAATCCCGGAGGACCGAGATTTCCCTTTGGCCCTTCGGAACCGGGAACTCCGCGTTCACCGGATGGCCCGGCCAGACCGGTTTTACCCTCTTCACCTCTCGGCCCCGTTGGACCCGATTCGCCCTGCGTCCCCCACGAAAAAATACGTTCCAGTTATGTTTAGGTGTTTTGTTTTTATTTTTTTTTTCGGCACTTATTCATCAGTAAAATACTCGTACGGGTCTCCCTTCGAGGCCTGGGGCACCCGGTGCTCCCAGATTTCCAGCATCACCCTTGAATCCCGAGTTTCCCTCAGGACCCGTAGGTCCCTGAATCCCTGCGATTCCCTTGATTCCTCTGGTGCCATGCTCGCCGGGACTTCCCGTCGGCCCAACGGGCCCCGCAGCTCCAACGTCACCCATTTCCCCTTTCGGTCCTGGGGGACCCGGCAAGCCCTGAAGCCCTATAAAACCGGTGACACCTGGCGCGCCAAGTGGCCCGTCCTCTCCTTTTGTCCCACGCCTGCCTGTAAAATTCGCATATCGATTAAATCGCGCTTCGTATTACAATGATAAATGGACAATAAGTGATTCGCCGCGTACCAATATCTCCCGGTGGACCTTTTTCCCCGTTGGCACCCGTAATACCCGGTTCACCTCGTATCCCATGTGATCCGGGAGGCCCGATTCTTCCCTATTCACGAACAGACGGAACGAGCAGCGTAAACAAAGTTTGTATGACTAAATCTTTGGTGCTTATTCTGTGTATTGTGAACTTACAAGTTCACCTCGCGATCCTTTAAAGCCTTTTTCTCCTGGTGGGCCAAGCTCTCCCTTATCACCATCTTCACCGGGAGCGCCTATAGGCCCCGTCGATCCTGGTAAACCACGCTGCCCGGGTAGACCATCTCTGCCTATGGGTCCGAAAATACCTGCTTCACCCTGCAATAACGATCCGTATTAACGGGTAATGAGCTTTGCTACAATTAAATGTGCGCTCTCATACCATCTCGCCTTTGGTTCCTGCAGGACCGGTCGGACCTTTGGGACCTGAACGTCCTTCCGGTCCGATTGTGCCATCTTTGCCAGGTTCTCCCTGTTCACCTTTATCCCCTGTAGGACCCGGAGGACCGGATAAACCAATTTCTCCTTTCAATCCAGGAATTCCAGGCGCTCCGTCGTGTCCCCTGTCACCCGGAAATCCTGGCAAACCGCCAGTACCCGGAGGCCCATACTTTCCAGCGGGACCAGGAGGCCCATTGGATCCTTCATTACCTTTTTCACCGAATGGTCCAGGCTCTCCGGTTACGCCCGGGTTCCCAGGCACGCCAGGTTCGCCGGAATGACCAGCTTCACCGGCCGGTCCAGAAGGACCTATGAGAAACAAATTTTCAGCAACATGTTACTCTTGGAGTTGTGTGCAGATGGAAAATATGTCAATAAGCTGGGACAAATACGTGCCGACGACACCGGGTAGGCCAGCGGGTCCCGTACGACCGGATTCTCCTAAAGGCCCACGTTCACCGGGTGGCCCGGCAATTCCATCTTTTCCATCGAGCCCGGCTTGGCCCGGAGGACCGACGAATCCCCGCGGTCCTTCGACTCCCGGCAGCCCCTGTTCCCCCTGTGATCCCGTACTTCCTGGCTGACCGGTATCACCTTTTGGTCCCGGCATTCCTTCGGAACCCCTTCTGCCCCGAGCTCCTCTGAATCCCTTTACGAATAATTATATTTATCAACGATATTCGCATAAACCGAACAGAGTCATAAACATAACGAAATGTTACCCGTGGACCGGCTTCTCCTCGTTCTCCCGGTGATCCTGTATGGCCCTACGGACATGACAATATCGCACGCGGTTCAATGGATTACAATGTTCGAGACTATGCGATCCTTAGGAAACCTTACATCGCAGCACCGATTCATTTAAAAACAAAGACGTACCCTTTCTCCCTTATCTCCTGCGGATCCGTGACGACCGGTTTGACCTTTTACACCTTTGTCACCGACATTTCCCGGGTATCCAGGAAAGCCAGGAATCCCAAATTTTCCTTTTTCACCGGGCATACCGGTCGAGCCGGTCTCACCGCGCGGACCTTCGATTCCTTTGAGACCTTCGAGACCTTCCAGACCAGGAATACCTTGTGGTCCCGGAGGACCTGCGTTACCTTTGCCACCCCCATCTCCCTTGTCACCTTCCGCTCCCCTTTCTCCTTTATCACCACGATCGCCAAGCGCGCCGTGTTTACCCTCATCACCTTTCGTGCCACGAAATCCAGGAAATCCTATGGGACCCTGAGGGCCTTGTAATCCCTGATCGCCTTTCGTTCCGGCAACTCCAGGATTTCCCGGATGCCCCGGAGAACCGTCTGCGCCTGTTAAACCGTAAATTCCGTCTTTTCCTCGAGGCCCCTTTAGAAAATATGAACAATTGAAGACAAATTTATACGTAAAACGAAAGAAAACGGTATATATTACTTACGAGCAATCCAGTCGGTCCTAGAGGTCCTTGAGGGCCGGGGGTTCCGATAGGTCCCGGCGGGCCATTCTGTCCGGCTTGTCCCGATGGTCCTGGAGATCCGCCATTGCCTTTAGGACCCGGGGGCCCTTCACCTCCCGTAATTCCAGGATTGCCGGGCAAGCCGAGAAATCCTCGTGGTCCACCGAAGCCTCTTGGTCCCTATCGATTCAAATTTCAAATGTCCAATGACAAATATAAACTCACGGATAAGATAAATACGCACCATTTCTCCGGGTAAACCGACTAATCCCGGTGGGCCATCCTCGCCCTGTAAGCCTTCGTGACCTAATGCGAAGCACGTATTATGACGAAATAAAAAATATGATGACGGTCGGGCTGTCGAAATAATAGATGAAAAATTATTGAAAAACTGCACCTGATAAGCCTTGATCGCCTACGGCACCGGTAGCTCCTCTTTCACCTTTATCACCGGGTAAACCGGGCAGCCCCGGTGATCCTTGTTCGCCCTTTACTCCTTGCTGTCCGGTTAGCCCTCGATGACCCTCCCTTCCGGGTCTACCGCGTTTCCCTTCACGACCGGCATTACCCGGTGGACCTTTCAGCATGTAAATCAAACCTCGATTGACCGCAAGCCCGGCAACGATTGACTCATATCCGTAAGATTCGTAATATATATATATATATATATAGTTTACCTGTTTGACCTCGGGGTCCGGGTTCTCCCATATCACCGGATTCACCCTTCGAACCCTGTGATCCTGGTGGGCCGTCCGGTCCAGGAACACCCGTTAGTCCCATAGGACCTTGTATGCCGCGCATCGCTAGCATGTGCTGCGACAATAATTGTCTGAGCGTCTGTGCGTCCGGGCCTTTTTCGTCGTTTTTATTATTCAATGGTATGATGAAGACGTGACCGGGCGATCCGGGAGAACCTTCCGTTCCTCCAAGACCATCGCGACCCGGTTCTCCCTTTTGACCCGTAACTCCGAGAATTCCCGGAGGACCGGGAAAACCCCGAGGGCCCGAAGGCCCGCGAACGTTATAATATCCATAGTTGGTGTAATATGATCCATCGCTGCTGATAATTGATGGCGAGTCGGTTGATAATACGTTGGCCCAATCTTGACCGTACGACGCGATGGTGGAATACTCAGGATGAAGCAACGTCAATTCCGAGCGGATAAAACTCTATCACCCGTTTAATATAAATAAATTGAGGTACGTGCGGTAAAGATTTATTTGTAAATATATTTATTGAAACAATGATATTACGCCTCGTATGGTGGAAAACTCGTCGGAAGAGGTTGAAGACGGCGGGCCAGTTAAAATGCTTGGCTCACCGGAAGAATATTCATCCTCGTCATCGTCTTCCTCGGACGTATTCAACTCGTCCGAGTATACGTAATCCGTGGCGAACGAAACTCTTGTGGAATTGTTCGGAGCTCGATCGCGACCCGTAGAATTGTTTATCGAAATTAGAGAACCTGCGTACCTGCTGACAAAAGTAAACGGAGTTTGTGCTCCTCGGATATATCTGAATATTTTTCAATCATTCGAATGTAAAAAATATGTATATACGGCTTTACCTTGGTCCCGGTATGGTGGTACAATTGGGCGCGAATATGGTTGAAATTTCGTACGCCGCATCGGGATTCGGCGCTATTTTCAGCATTTCGATTTCACCCTGCGCAAAATATAATTGGCTTTTGACATTTGGTGCGATACGCTATAACATAGTAAAATTCTACAAACCATATAAAAATGTTCATCAACAAGTTGTTGCCCGATAATGACAATTCCGCTCGTGGTTATCGTCGTTTTCGAGTCTCTTGGAAGTTGACGCGTTATTTGCGTTCCCCGATCGATTATGAGGGTCACGGCGTCGCCTTTTAAGCTAAAGCCCAATCGATGCCACTCGCCATCAGCGACGTTAATACCGAATGAAATAATATCGACAATTTCGTCGGGCACCGTGTTGTACAAAAGTGTAACATCGTTTCCCAGAGAAACGACCAACTGTTGTTCGCCATTGTCGCTGTATACCGTGAACAAGGTCGATACGGGAGAATCTAATGATACGATCGGGATTGAAAAATTAAAGGAGAAAATAAAGAGGGGGCGGCGATTGATTTCGTAACTTACGCAGTTTGGGCCTGGCCGATATGAGAATCGAAAAATCTAGGGGAAAACCATTGGGAAAGAGAGTTATCGCGTTAGCCGTCAATAAGGCAGCTTCGCCAATCTCATAAGCGATTGTACCATTATTGTCGGCGCAACGACTCGTTTTTGAAACAATTCCGGTCGGTTCCTCGTGCATTCCCGTGCTTTCCAGGAGATCGACCATTTCCCGACCTTGTAATTCAATGATTGCTTGAATTAATCGTTACATGTTGAAAAAAAAAAAACGATCAACTTGATAATTGGAAAATTGTAATCACGTGCCAAAGCGATGAAAATTATAATGATATATGCAATATGCTTACCGCATGCGACTAATTGAGGGTGCAAGTGAGCTAACGACAGAAACATAGATATGGGATATCGCGATGCCCGCGCGGTCCGTGTTCTATGATCAATGAGCCTAGTAACCTCGCGAACCTGCGAGCGCGGCTATACATTATAGTCTCGCGCTTCGCTTTAATAAACGCTTGGACCAATTTGGAGTAAGCACGCGCGAATCGCTCATCCGGCGAGGGCATAATGCTTATAAATATGCGAAAATTCACGTATATGCGCGTTTCCATATTATTTTGTACATGGTTATAATTGGCGCGTGAACACGCCCCATCCATACCAAACCCAATTAATGCAATGAAACTCACTTAAACTCAGTCGCGTCGCCCAACTCTTAACCGATTCATCTAAATTCTAGAGCAATCATAACTTTACGATACTATCCTGACGTAATCATCATTTCCACGTATTTATTAAAATGCCTGGCTCGCCCGACGCGTCAAAGTTGGAATAACTGTCGCGATATTTTTATCATTCGAGCGCTTTTATTTGCATTATGGCTTGGGAGCAGTATACATAAATGAAATATGCGTACTCACCAAAGTCCGTAAATAGTGCTTCGAGATCGCTGGATCGCGCGTCAACGATAGCCATAATCAGGATATGCAGGAATAAACATTTTTTCGCAACGCGGACGACGAGGCGTCTCCTTTTCCATACTCCTTTCGCATCTTCGGATCGCATGCTACTTTCCGCGATTGATTTTAAATCATTATTTATTTAACGGAATATCGAAACAAATTTCCGCCAATAAATGGGAGCTTTCGATCGAGATAACGGTGCAACGATCTGACGATTATTGCAGAGGCACAAGCCGAGACTGAACCAACATTGGCTCCATCTCACTAGCTATTTCTTCTTTTCTTATGCAGCATCTTCAGCCCCCCCCCCCCCCCTCTATGCGATTCGCGCCGCGTCGCGTGCCTCCATTTGAAATCATCTTTTCTCCACTGCTGTCTTTTTTTAGCATGTGTTGTTGCAGCAACACAGGCGCATCTTACCATGCACATGCGTCTTATTTAATGACAATTTCGCCTTCATATATACTCCATCGTCTCTGATTGCCATAACAGCTGTAACAGCAGTGTCCCCGAGAAAATATTCTTCTCCGCGTGTATGCCGCTGTGACAAATATATATATATATATATATATATATAATATATTACAAAATTTAATGAAAAAATTCAAATTAATACAAATTGCCATGGATGATGAGAATTAATGGCAATTTTTTTGAAAAATGACATCATTGGAGAATCATTGAGACGCGATTCGAGATATTATTACGTCATAATGGTTTTTACAGCGGCGGCAGATATTTAGCGATGACGCGTTCTTGATACGGTTGTCATTCGAGAATAATTCAGTCGTATCCGGACCACTCGGTGTATATGTCATCGTGGTCAGTGACCGAAGCCAGTAAAACAAATTGCTCTTTTATTTTAATCTCGAACATGCTGACATCATAAAAACAAGCTGCTTCATTGATCGCCGAGGATCTCGGAGCTGGAATGCATCGGTTAATATATTTTTTGGTGCGTTGCTTCGGCTCATCGCTAATAGCTCGGAATTATTATTATAAAAAATACGATTCGATACTGCCGCCGTTACCGATAAACAACGACTTTCCAACCTTTTCAGGCAACTCACCCGTTATTCAAGTATCCATCGTAGATAACACAAGTATAGCAGTTTTCTCGAGATATGATTTACCATCGGTCAGGCATGTGCCATTTGAAGGTGAGCGCGTGTAAAATTTTTTTGCAAAACTTGATAGATTTTGGCACTCTCGTTACGAACGGTGCTGTCGAAAGAAGAACGCGAATGAGCTTTATGGGGTGGTGGCGCCATCTTGCTTTCGTGCCGCCGCATGCGATCGAGATTCGCGCCTTTCATCGACTCGAGTTTCCATTTGGTGCGTGGTCGTTGCCGCGACTCTCCGCCCATATCTCGAGAATGACGCCAAGGAGCAGGATCCGCGGGATGAAAATTTCGTCAATCGTCTCAATAATCTCGTTCATTATTTATTTCCTTTCGTCTACTACGATATATAATAATAAATATGGTCATGCTCAATACATAAATGGTGTATTTACAAAGGCTCATCTCCACTTTCAGGCCATAATCTTACGTATATATTTATCATAATCAGGCTTTCCGTCGAGGCATTTATATGTATATATACATATAAATACAGCGGATTTTTTTTCGAAATAAATTTAAAAAAAGTAGGATCGTTGACAAAAATGTGCTGCCCGAAGAAACCGCTTATACCGCCGTTCATTTTCCATCTCGTAGCTCTCATCGTTTCATCATCAACCATGCGTACATGTATATATATATATATATATTTTTTTTACAATATATCTTTACATTTGTTTACACGATTCGTCTATTTCCGTTAAACATCACAAAGTCGCTTCGTACTAATACAGTCTTCCGACTATCGAAATCTCAATGCTCGTGTTTCTCATTTTCGATAAATACTAGAAAATTAGAAAAAAAAAAAACATAAAAAATCAAGAAATACAATGAGATCTCGAGATTCCGACGGTTGCTCGTCGATATTTCTCGTAGTATTAGTGAGATCGATAAAGAATTTTATTAACGTTACATTTATACAAACTTGTATTCTCTATATGCCTCTACATACATCTCTATGCACTTAAATATTTGGTATTACGTGTGTTATGCAGTTTCATTTATTCCTCTTTCGATAGCGCCGTTTCGAGCTTTCTCCCTTCTTTTTCATTCAAACAATAATAATTCTTACTCCCTCGAGACTCATTTGATTATGCTCAAATTAAAGAGGGGAAAAACATATAAAAAAAAAACGGATTTATTGACTCTTGTTTTTTTCACCGCGAGTACATTATTCCACCTATTATAGTGGCTCCGTAAGTATTGACGAGCTCGTGCTAATTTCCCCCTCTATCTGCAAATAACAACAATGAATGTTGAGTTGTTTGTTTGTTTTTTTTTTTTTTTTTGTTCGCCATATTTAACGAGGAAAGAAAATACCTGCTCCTACAAAGGTGTCTCTTTGCGCGTCTCGGCCTTCCACTGAAATCCGTTGACCCTCGTCGTTATAGGCTTGTTTCTATTAGTCGCGTTCTCAAAACCGTTTCTAACACCGGCGACGAGTCTCATTGCCGGATTGGAAACCAAACCGTTGCGTTTTGGCTTGGCGTTGCTGGCGCTGAAATAATACCCAATAATTACACTATTGCGTAAGAAAATAAAAACAAAGAGGCATTTTAGAAAAGAAAAAAAAAAAAAAATAATCACCCGCTGCCGGTGGTGTGCTCCGTGTGCTTGACATTTCGTCCAACCCCCGCTCCGCTATTTCCCAATATAATTCTCATGTGGGTGTCTCTGGTAAAATGCGTATCGGCTGAATTTCTCTTGTCATCGAGACCGTTTTTTTTCTCCTTGGCGGTGATTTTTAAGCCGAGCATCTCGTTGGTCAGTTCAAACGGTTTGGCCACGTCTCTGCCGGCATCGATCAATTCGGTTTTAATATCAATCGGCTCGTATATGACGGCGGGATTGTCGAAACTGCCGCTCTGCGGCTTGTACCGTATGCTCTGGTTGCCGGTCAACAGAGAAACACCGTGCTGACTCTGTATAACGCTGGCGGTGGCGGTCTGGGCGCTCGGCGGACTCGCGTTCGTCGGTGAATAAGGTACGAGACTGTCGCTCAACGGGGAATGAGACGGTGAGGCGTAGATCGGACTTTGCGGCTCGCTCTTCAACGGTGATAATAATTTGCTCAACGGTCGACTCTTGGCGCCCCTCGAGCACTGTTGCAATTGTTGGGTAAACGACAACGGTGCCTGCGGCGAGAGTTGAATTTTTCATTAGTTAGTAATACGGCGATTAGACAAACGGTGACGATACGCGAGTATCTTGACTCACTTTGATGACTTGATTGACCATCGGATTTTGGCCGAATTTGCACTGATCGCTCTTGATACTGCCGGTAAGATTGCTGCTGGATTTGCTGTTGCTCGAATTATTGCCCAACGATACGCAGCTCCTGCGCTTGGTCGAATCGGGCGATTCGGCCGGACTGTACTGAGTCGAGAGCGGATTCAGAATGGCCGAAGATGGCTTCGTTTCGGCCGTTGAATTGGACGTAACCGAAGTCGCGCTGCTACTTACGCCTGGATAATTAATCGTTTTCATCAATCTCGGTAAAGGGGGGGGACTACTCACGTCCGCGGTGGTATACTTGCCGCCGCCGCCGCCGCCGCCGCCGCCGCCGCCGCCGCCGCTCAGACTCTTCTGATTCGCCGAGTGTTCCTCCAATAACCTGACGACCGTGTCGTGGCCACTTTTAGCGGCAACTTTAATCGCGTTTCTGCCACAATGGTCCGAATGATTGGGATCTGCTCCATGATTTAGCAACGCTCTGACGCAATGCTCGTGACCCTCTTGCGCGGCTATTCCTGCGCTCACAAAGTAATATGCTATTAGTTATCGCGCATTTAAACGACCATTTTCATCTCTTTATTACCGAGGGCCGTTGCACCCTGATTACAGGTGTGATCGGGCGTCGCTCCGTGTTCCAGGAGCAGTCTGACGATAGCGGCGTGTCCTTGCCACGCCGCCGAATGAAGCGGAGTTCTTTTTTCGTTGTCGCAAGCGTTTACGCTTGCATTACCCTCGGTCAGGAGAAGAGCGACCATCTCAACGTGGCCTTGCCACGCGCTCACGTGAACCGGAGTTCTACCCTACGCGTTCAATCATAAGCACCAAAGTTTTTATTCCATTTATATTTTTGTACAAAGGAAATTGGGAGATATCGAGATAAAGAGCGAGGAATCTGACCTCGGAGTCTTTGCTCTCGACATCGGCACGGGCGTGTTCCAACAGAATTCTCGCCATGACCAATCGATTCTCCAGAGCGAGTATATAAAGGGTACTTCTACCATCGGCATCCTTGGCATTGACGTCAGCGTTGTGACAAATCAATATTTTCACGGTATCGTAATGACCTTCCAAGGCAGCCAGTCTGTTGCATCGAACGAGGTGAGGTGAACAAATTTACGGCGTTTTTGAGAGAAAAAAAAAAAAAAAAAACAATGAAGATTAGCGGCGAAACGGAGATTTACCTGAGGGCAGTTTTTCCATCGTGAGCGTGCTGATCGATCGGTGCGGCGTGTTGATCGAGGAGCCTTTCCACCAGAGAAACGTGACCTTCTTGAGCGGCGAGCATTAGAGCGCCTTTGCCATCGTTGTCGGCCTCGTCGACTTTGGCTCCGGCCTCGAGGAGAGCTTCGCAAACATCGATGTGGCCTTCGAAGGCGGCATAGTGAAGCGGCGTCCAGCCCGAATTGTCGCGATGTTGTTCGTCCAGACCTGCGGCACGAAAAGCGTCAAATTATTGTAAATAGTTGAACGAGGTGAAGCCGCCGCCGTTCGAGAGCGATAAGAAATGAAATTTGGGACCTCTGTCGAGAAGTTGTTTGACGACATCGGTGCCTCCTTGGGCAGCGGCGACGCTCAGAACGGTTCTTCCCTCGTTGTCTATGCTGTCGACGTAGCAGCCCCAGAATAAAAGGAGAGCGACGACCGATCCGTGACCCATACTCGCGGCGGCCCACAACGGAGTACGTCCCGTTGCGTCGCAGTGATCGACATCGGCCTCGTACTCGAGCAACAGTTCGCAAACGTCTCGATGACCCTCGAACGCCGCTACCAACAGCGGAGTCATTCCATCCTTGTCCCGATGATCGACCGTCGCGCCTCTTTCCAATAGAATCGTTACCACCTGTTGATTGCCGCCGCCGCCATCGCCACCACCACCACCACACCACAACCACCACCACCAGCAGCACCACGTGCTCTCATTAATAATTGGCAAATAATTCGGGAGATCGGGCTCAACTCGGGGGGAAAAGGGGAAGAAGAACGCGGATTATTAGTGACACAGACTCGGGCCGAAAGCCAAGAAAAAAGAAAGCAGCGGGTCCGAGAACGGGGGGGGGGGGGGGGGGCAATACCTTGGCGTAACCGTGATTGGCCGGGACGCACAACGCGGCGACGCTCAGAGCGGTACGACCGTCGCTATCGGCGTGATCGATAGTCGCCCCAAAGTCAAGCAGGTGTTGGACTATTTCGCTATGGCCCATGTAAGCCGCGGCAATCAAGGCGGTTCTGCCCTCGTCGTCGGTCCTATTTACGTCAGCTCCGTGTTGCAGCAGCGCCTTGACTATATCCTCGTGACCGCCCCACGCGGCTGCCCTCAGAGCAGTTCTCTGGTCCCAATCGGCGCAATCGACCATCGCTCCGTGCTCCAGAAGCTGTTGAACCACCTGCGAGGAGCACCCGGCCAACCGTGTAATAAAATCGTCGGGGATCATCTCTTTGCCCATCTAGGACTTTGTGTCTCGCGCCAAAATCGGACAAAATTGGCGCGGCCCATAATTATTGCCACGAAAAAATGGAACGAAAAAAAAAAAAAAAGAAGAAAAAAACAGCAACAAATTTGAAGGTGAGAGTTGGGCTGTTCATGTACCTGGGTATGTCCGCCCCAGGCAGCTGCTCGTAGCGCCGTCCAACCGTCGCAATCGGCGTGATCGGCGCTTCCATCGGCCGCCAATAAAACTCTAACGACGTCCGCGTAGCCGTGTCGCGCGGCCAGATTCAACGGTGTTTGACCGTGACGATCGGTCGCTTCCAGTTTAGCCTGAAACCCGCATCCATTAATCGCATCATTACGACGAGTCATATATATACATAGGGCTCCGAGGAGGCGACAAAGACCGACCTGAGGACACGCGGCGAGTGCCAATTCGAGCAAAGAGGCGTTACCATCGGCGGCCAGAGTATGAAGAACGGTGCGACCGCAAGAATCGGCCTGATTAATGTCACCGCTCTCTCCGAGCAACTCGGTAAGTGGTTGACCGGGCGATTCGTCCATGGGGCTCGCATCCTGCGACACCTGCGTATCGGAAATTTATTAGTTGAGAAAGGTCGAATGGAATTGTGGGCGAAACCGACCTGACTAGAATAAACGGGCTCCTTGGTGGTGGTGGTGGTGGTGGTGATTTCGTCGTCGACGAGCTTCTCCGAAGGCTTTGCTCCGGCATCGACCAGCAGCCTGAGCAATTTGGTATCTTGACGAGGCCAGAGTATGCACTCGGAGCTATCGAGATAACATTGGTCAACGGGAGCGGTACAGCCGATGATCCACAATAGCTGGAGAGTATAAGAGTCGAGGCCGGAGCCGGTGGCCAAAGTAAAGCCGCCGTTGTTGCTCGTCGTGGTCATCATGGCTCGTTGAAGATGTTGACCGAGGACGCAAATTTCATCGGGATTGAGATCGGGTCCGCGGATAGTGTAATAAGTCGCGAGCATTGCGTGTCCCTCGCTCGCCGAGCACAAATATTTTTGCGTACAGTGTTTGACATCGAGAAGCCATTCGCCAAAGCTATGATGAAAGAGCATGAGAGCACCGGTTCGCGATACGGAAATAACTCGTCGAAGAAGGTGCAAACGACGATTAAAATCTTCGATCGTAATGGCGGCGGCGGCGGCGGCGGGAGTGGCCGTTTTGACGCACTCGTACAGCGTCTCTTGGCTCATGGGCAATTTGGCGGCTAGTATGACGTTCAATAACGGTTGTACTTTGGCAAATTGTTTTCTACTAAATAGCCTCTGGCACAACCATAGATAGAGGCCGTTCAAAGTTCCTGGTATTTCCCGTATTTCTCGCAAAACTATAAAGTTCTCGGCAACCCCGTCGAGAACTTTTTCGAGATAGAGAAAACATCCGTTGCTCTTGATGTGCAACTGATTGAGCATCTCGGCGGTATCCCTCGAGATGTGCTGTCTCAGAGCATCCTCCTGATCGAGCCTCGCCAATATATATTGTTGAACGTCGCGAACCACTTGACTCTTTCTCAAATCGTCGAGCGATATTTTACGAAAACCCGTAAACATTCGAGATATAGTTTTGCTCTGTCGTCTGGCGGTGCACACGAGCAACAGCCATTGTGGAAACAAATGATGATGATTGGCCAAGAGTTCGGCAATTGTACGGCTGACGTTGTCGTTCTCTCGGCGAGAATCTCTCGTACCGATTTGCCCTGGATTTATAAATTGTTCTTCGTCGATCGAGTCGACCAGCAGAAAGAGACAATTTTTCGGTGGCTCAACCTCCAACAACGGAAAGAGAAGAGCTTTTTTGAGTGCATCGTCGGGATCGCGATCAAGAACTTGCGGTTGCAGGGCCGCTTGAATTTCGGCGTCGGTTCTCAATTTTTCGGCGTACGATTCGGCAACGGCTTCTTTGGAGGTGGTGATCGGTCCGGTGGCGCTCGGCGACGTCAGCGACGACGACGACGACGACGACGACGACGACGACAGATGAATACCACCGTCCGCGCTCGCTTGTAACAATTGAGCCACCAGAGATCTTACGAATTGAGCCGGTGATAGGGAAGCCTCGCTTCGAGCTTGACAAAAATGCCTTGCCAATAATCTTCTATTCAAGGACCTCTGATGCCTCGAGGATGGTCCGCTCGATGGCCACGCGAGCTCCGCGCAAAGCGCCGTTTTACCGCTACCCGGTCCACCGACGATCAGGGCCCCGCACGTCTTTGAGGCCGGCCTCTGTTCCAGGCAATGCGAAAGCTTCATCAGAGCCCATTCTCGGCAAAAAAAACGTTTCTTTTCTATTACCGGAGCTGCCATTTTTATCGCTCCAGCTCACCTCTCAAATTATAGCGCAACACAACGATCGAACCGCGCAAAGTAGCTCTCGCTCTCTCTCTCCCTCTCTCCCTCTCTGTGTGTGACAAAAGTCGATTGGCGCGAATCACGAGCGTGACGAGTGCCGATGAGCGAAACGGGTTAGAAAGTAGGCATCGGCGAGCGGCGGCGGCGGCGGCGGCGGCGGCGGTGGTGGCGGCGGCGACGATACGTCGTCATCATCTTCGTAAAACGTAGCGTTTCGAGACGACGGTTTATCGAAATCCCGCAAAGGGGAGGCTCCGCAGCTTCCTCGGTCTCCATTAAAGCATCTCATCGCTTTGTTACGTCCATTCACACCGATGATAGCCCCGATGACATTATGCGCTGCCTGCAACAACATTCAAAGAAAAAGGCATCATTACTTTTGATTTGGGGGATGAAGGGTGCGATGCGCCAGTTGCCTGGAGCAAATAAGCGAGCATTGCCTTGATTTCCCTAATGACTTTAACGAATGCGCTGCACGAGCACCAAAAACATTCTCCAAACTCATCGATTCTCCTCAGCAGCTCGTATCCAGTTTAAAACTTTTGTTCAAACGTTTCCCAGGGACTCGTAACAATTTATGCAACATATGTACGCGCGCGAATGCGGTTAAAAAATGGCTGCTCTCGCGGTTACGACAAGCTGCACCGAGTCTCGTCCCCGATGAGTTATTTCATTTTCAAACATTGCGTCAGCCCCGCGTCTCCCTCGCTCCATCATCTTTCAGGCAGAATTGCAAGTGCTGCTGCGAAAGAGGTTCAATTAAAATGAAGATAACTCTCGGGCGGATTGTCGGAACGAGGCGAACAAAGCCAATGAAAAGACTCGAAGATAAGTATAAAAGATGGAAGGGCTATATTGTCGATCGGGCGGAAGCGTATTAGTTCGAAGCGGCAAACGCGGCGCGCGAATGCTCCGAGTATACTTGTCGCAATGAATTATCCTCGATAATGGAATTTGCAGCAGCACAAATCAAAGGCATTCGATTTATAATAACGACAAGAGCGCTTTTCTTGCAACGTCGCATATTGTCGCGCGCCTTGAATGGCCAATAAAACTTGTAGCGATGATTAAAGGTCTCGCGCACACCGGATAATTCAGCTCTCTTGGTGCGCGGGGGTTATCCTTAATCCGAGAAAATACGAGTTGGCGATTGAGCTGCGGTGCGGCAAGAGAAAAAAAGTCAAATACGGGAGAGAAAGTTAGAAACGGGGCGAGTGGCATTCGCAATGCGGGCGGCGCCAGGCTCTGCTGCTGCTTCGCAATCTTTTTCTATCCGCGCGCGTCTTAATTCGTTAAATCACGATTAAATTGGTGAATCGGAAATGAGATCGCACGGAGAGAAATGGGCATATTGTAACGGCAAAAGATGCTCTGCTAATCGTCTTTTAGTTACAACAGCCTTAAGCACCCGTAGCATAATTTTCCTTATAGTAGTAAAATAATATTTTGCTACATGAACGCGAAAAATGCAAATCGACGATAGATTTTTCGGAGTAACAAATGCTGTGCCGCTGGAGAACATTTTTTTTTCTACGGTGACTATGGAATTTCGCAACGCGAGCAGACACGCGCGGATACCCCCCGGTCAGCTAACCTGGCATAAATGTCTTAATGCTGCGGCGCGCCAAACAGCGCTGACTGCTGAGCGGTGCGTGGCCCACTATAAGCGTGCGTTAACGAGTCCGAGTGGTGTGGGAAACGACTGTCGTAGTGACAGGCGAATAACAAATTTCATATAAATGAGGGCATTAAATTTGAAAAAATGCATAAAAAATGTACATTGTTGACTCGACTATTTTTTCGTACACATTTCATTGAAACATTATTTAATACAATAAATATTTATGATAACGCATAAATAGGCGGAATGGGTGCAACTTGTTGATTAGGGTTCGGTAGCGTAACGATCAGGGTTAATAATTAGCAAGGTAGGAGAGGCGTCTAGGTTGAAAAAACCCCAGTGTAGGGATAAAATTTAATTCGGTGAAAATGCCGAATTACCTATCGACCATCGGCGAAATGTAATAATTACAAGAATTAATAGTGAGATTAGATTTTTACTTTTGTTTTTTTGCAAACATAGGATCGAAAATATCATGCAGAAAATATGATTTGTTCGTGGAGCAAATGCGTTTGCTGCTGTTACGTGCATCCTACGGGAGCAACAAAAATTCTTTGCTCCTGCGACAGATGAGATAAAACTTTTGTTGCGTCAGCGGCAGCGGAATTTGTTGTCACTATATTAAGAAAGAAATTTTGTAGCAGTAGCGTGGCGTCGTACGCTGACGCAACGAAAATTTTCATATCCGTGTGATAATTTGTGTCGCCTTTATATCCAAAGGCGAATATTATTCCCACGTTTGATATTTGGCGTGAGAATTAAATGCAATAAGAAGGATGCGGCTGCCGTTGCCGATTGACACCTCGCGATAAACGTTGCGAGTATTCGAAATAATAGAGACAGAGCGAGGATAAAAGTGTAAAATACAGGAGGCAGCAGGACTCGGATTAAAATCGGAGATTCGACTCGGGGGGCGAGAGCTCCGGCGAAGCAGCCGTCTCGGAGCAGGAGCCTCTTTAGAATGCTCCGCTCCGGAGATGAAGAGGGTTTGTTTGGGTGGTGGAAGGCGTCTGCCAATTAGCCGGTTAGGTGGGCCGTTTAATTGATTATCCGGGGCGGTAATTTTTGGGCCGCGCGGCTCTTCCGGCCATCACCGGATATGGAGCTAGGAGCGCGCAAACGGCTCCAAGACTCGAATCGTGCCGAATGGTAAAGCTTTCCTTCGGATACCCGCCCCCCGCCGCGTTCCATTCCACTCTCCACAATTTTCCTAATTAATATTCGCGCACCTCGCAGAGAAGAAAATTATCATCGTCTCGCCGCGATCCGGCTCATCCACTTTTCTCCACACCGAATTTTGCCAAAACTTTGGCCAATAGGATGCGAGGCTCTCAACAAATTAAATACGCGCGCGCGTATAAATAATATTCGCCCCCGCGCCGTCGGTGCTACAGCCTCCTTTTTTTCACAAGATATTTCCATCAATTTGAAAGCGACACGCGACAATGTACAAACGTATCGTCGTACAAACCTCGCGGCCCAACCCGTTTTGGTATACGTAATAATTCAACAATGAAGAATATGCGGTGCGGAGATAGCGGGAAACGCGTATTTCGAGCGAGCAACCGGTATATAAATGGGTCAACGAACGCGTTGATATGGCGAAATCAATGCCCGATGACCGCGAATGCGGGGCTTTTCGCGCTCGCTGCTGTACCCCGCCGTGCTTATCATTGCGAGATTCATCGCAGAGCATTCACTCTTTGATACTTTGCGACGTATTATTGCCGCTGCTACGCGCTCTATTTCTTCAAAGTAGCCAAACTCTTGGCAACTTGAATAACCGAGATAGAGGGCCGCAATAAGGCGTTTTATCATACGTAACTCGGCTTTACGGAAAAGAGCAAGCAAGTGTGCAAAAGATTGGAGCGGCAGGTATAGCACCTACTTAGCGAGTAGCGGCTGCCGTAAAAGAGCGAGATTCCGGCGAGTCGAGACGTCTCGAGATACAGCTTCTTCTATCTCGCGTGCATATTTTATAGGTATTTATATAATATACGGATAGAGGAGGCTTGACTCGACGCGGTAACGATCCCGCGGCGGTATGAACAAAGTTTTTAACGGCTCTTAATTTTTCATATACGAGATATATTAAACGGGTCGAGGAACAGTTTTGTTTCACATGCCACGGCAGCAGGTCGATAAATTGGGCGATTCGACTTACCTCGTCGCCGTGCGTATTCCGCGGGATGCTGCAATTTATCGGCGATACGGGGTTGGATCGTCGCGAAACGTTCGTCTTTTTCGACTTGAAATTTTTCACTTTCAACGGCTTTACAAGCTGGAATCAAAGAAGCAAAAAAAGTTTGGTCAGTAACGTGGTTTGCTGCTTCCGAAGAGCAGGGCGGCGGTCGTCGCCGCCGCGCAAGCCTCTCGCCTCTCGCCCGAGCAAGAACGCGATTGAGGAAAAGGGCGAGAAAAAAAAAACCCAAACGTTGAAACAAACTGCTCCAATAATCATCCACTGCTTTACTTTTCGAAATATAATAAAATTGCATTCCAACTGTGTACGCAGAAACTCTCTCTCTCTCTCTCTCTCTCTATACTCTCGCGCGCGGCTCTTGCGCGTCCGTATCTACTTTTCTCACTCTGTCCTCTTACCGCTGTTCTTTGGACGGAACATGCACACGACGACGAGGTGCAAAAAAAGAGGCGCGTCATAGCGCAAAAACTAAAGAAATAATACTCGGCATGTAAACGAGAGACTTTTCGCAGGCACGAGGCAGCAGCACGGTTTATGAGATATCGCTGACGCGTGATAAAACGAACCGGCGCGCGATTATGCATTACGAGGAGTAATTATTAATGAGCTTATAATCCATTCAATGCGTCAACTATCCATCAATCGTCGTTCGTACGAAGTGAAACATTATGATTTGCGATAATTTTGCAATCTCGCACATGTCGATAAGTTATCGCATGCTGCAGCGCTACGACGAGACAAGGGCGCGTGCGTCATGCTGCGGTTATACTCGAGGATTATACGTCCCGAGTATTCGCGATAACACACGACAAAAATATTTGTCAACATTGAGTGAAAAAAAGTGCATCGTTTGCCTAGGGCGCTCCCCCCCTTTTCTCTTTCATATTCCCCGACGACGGCTCTACACCGGACAACAAATTGAAAGAGAGTCCGTCCGCCGCGCGCGACCCTAGAAATATTTTACAGGGTGTCGCCCGCCCGCCCGCCCGCCCGCCCGCGTCTCGCTCGATATTACGACAAAAGTTGGTCTAGACTGAATTTCTCGATGGAAAATAAAAGATACGTTTTTGTTTGTTTGTTGGCTCCTTTCCAATTTGAAAGAATGCGCCAACCGAGCCAATTACAAAAATTCTTTGTATCCTCGATCGAATAATTGCCAACCTCAATTCGGTACAAATGATTGCATGTCGAAGCAGTCGGCGGCGGCCGATTATAATTGGAAGGACAGCAACGCGGCTAATTCGAGACCCATATTGCATGGGGTATAGTTTTCATTATTTGGTTACAATTGTGACTCGTATTTCATATGGAGAAATGGTTAATGGGCTGCCGCGATAATACAGGAGGAATTTACGGGGTGGAATATTAATTGAAGAAAAGGGGCCTCGACGCGCCCAATGTGCACGAAGGCGGACGGATAAAGAATCATCAAATGTTTACACGGACGCGTCGCGGTAGCGAAAAAAAACGAGAGTTATTGTCGCGCCTCGTCTCTTATTTGTACAACGCGGATACTTTTCTCGCACGATCGCGCATGAGAGCGAGCAGGCGAGCGATTTAGTTGAACCTTGTTTCATTCTTTGGGTTTGTTTGTTTTTTCTTTTTTTTTTTCAAACTCATTGGTAAAACGACGGCGGCGACGCGGCCAGGACCGCATGTAGTTGTATCCCTTTTCTCTCGATGATACTCGCGGCGCGGTCCCCGCCGCAACGCTCATTTATCTTTTCTGTATCGGGTGACCGCGCGCCCAACAACCCGAACCTACCACCGGCGTCGCGACACTCATCCTTGTTATTTTCAATTAAACGTCGCACGCCTCGTTCCCGCTTGACAACATCTTAAAAAGCCCGATGCTTCGTGTTTTTTTTATTTAAAAAGAGTAATCGACATATTTTCGAGGACGTATCGCTCGCGGCAGCCCACAACTTGGCACTTAAGGAACAGCGCGGCCAATATCAATTCTTTATTCTCAGTTAAGGTCGGGATCCAATTACTAATATAATATATATAGAGAGAGGCGGCGGGGGCGGCGGCGGCGACGGCGGAGCAGGCTATCGCAGCTTCCGAATAAAATAATCTATAATCCGATATCGGCTCAATTTCTCACCGGTTTTGTGGAAGCGCACCGATCGACCAATCACGGCATAGTAATTTTACTTTTCACTCATTCCCACGCGCGCGCAAACGCACAATTATTATTATTATATTCCCTATATGCGAAATTGTTCGATTTTGCGGTGAGAAGCGATCGACCGAGCTGCGAGCCGTTGCTGCCAAGGTGTAATGCAGATAGCTATATATATATATGTTGTTAAGAGTCGAGTGGCCTACGCAGAGTGTGGGAAATAAATTGGCGCGGTGCTCGAATGGCAACTTTGTAAGAGAGTCGCGGGGCGCGGCTACCGCGGCGGGAGGCTACTCGAGACTCGGTTATCAAGCGACGACCGCCCGCCATATATAACGGATAATTGACGGCTGAATTAAAAAATGATAACGGAGTATCGCGTATGCTGCCGTAATGATTTAGTCGCAATGACCAAATTGTTGGAGAAATATAATTTTTTATCTTGCGATTTAAAATTCGGATAATATTTTCAATAATGAACTTGATTTATTTTCGTTGCTGCGAATGAAATGTTTCCAACTGCGAGCTTTCCTTTTTTTCCAAACAAGTTATCTACTGCCGCGAGAGCTCTCGCGCTTCTCGCCTCTCGTTACCCCGTACACTTTTATTTCTTATGACGTTATATAGCCAGAACCAGAGTAGCAATAGCGATACGATCGAGTCTGGCAGAAGAAAACTTTTTGCTTTCGGTCTCTTCTCCTGCTGCCGCCGCCGCCGCCCCTTCATCAAACTCCCTTCTCCAAACTTTGGCAATAATGGCATGGTCAATCGATCCAAATTAAACGCGGCTTAACGCCGCGCGGTACGTGGATAATTTATTAAATAATTAAAATTGTGGAAAGAGAGCGGTTATAATGGCCGGGCCTCTATTTCCTCGCATTGTTCCAAGCTTATATTATATATGTTGTATAGGCGCGAGGTAAAGTAAGGTAAGGCGTCCTACACGGCCGCATAGACGCATCGCGCGCGGCTATACTTCGGGCGAGCTCCTTTTATCTCGATCCACGCAGCGCAAGTCGAATTGGACGTACACGTCGGTGTATTGCGGCGGAATGTCGTTGAAGGCAACGCAATGACTAAATTTACAGGAGCACCGTGTGGGCTCGCCTACCTAGCAGGCGGCGCAGCAGTAGCTTCATTCATCCCGAGGATATCGCTAAAACAATGAAGCAGAGCTCGTGAATATAAAGGAGGCATGCACGCGCCCGGCACAAGACAATTGCGAGAAAATCATGAGCGGGGCGGTATATATGTTTAACCCAGTTTCTCATGTTTCTATCGCGAGCGGTAATTGCAATCTTGCCACGAGGCGCGTACCAGTTATACAGTTTCTTAACAAAAGCAGCTTCGTCCTCGCGGTCGCGAGCAACTGCTTCTCATGCAATCGCCACCGCCGCCGCCCGCCCGTCCCCGTCCAATCGCGGTTTCTCCCCCGCTACGGTCGCGATATCCTCGGCGGAGACAACGAATCGAGCCTCAGATCCGAGAGAGAGAGAGAGACGCCCGTCAACTCGTTAAAACTCATTAAGCGCGAAAGGACAAAACTGGGTTAGCGGGTTCCGAATCGATTCGCTAAAACAGCGAGTCGCGGGCCGATGATTTTTTTTTTTTCTTCCATCTTTGTGAAAACGCGTATAGCGAGATCAACGTCGCGTCGGAATTCCAACTGCCTGCTGATCGAACAACTCGATGAGGCGCATAAAAGATAAATAAATGAAAAACCATCGTCCTGGTTTGTGGTCTCCAGCCACGCCCGCGATTGCTCACGTTAAACAAATTAAATGTTTGTTTTCAAACGGAAGGCAGCAATTTGCAGCAATAATCGATATGCCCCCCGCCCGAGGAGCAAGGAGGCGCCCCCGACGGTCTCGCCGCAAAAGGAGAAGCGCCCGCGGGAGAGCGAGAGAGCGCCACAAACTAGGGCCAGCAGGGAGGATCGAGCGTGTGAAATCTTTCGGCGCCGCTTGATAATCGAGAGCAGAGCTGGCAGAGGATATATGTCAATCGATAATGGTGTCGCGACGCCCGAGCGTCTGCGGCAGTCGAGTCCGCACAAAAGTGGTTAACAGCGTCGACGGGGGGTCGTCGTCGCCGCAACTTCGAACCGCGGCGAAAGGATCGAAATTACGTGCGGATAAATATGAACGAGAGTATCGTCTTGCGTCGGTGACGAGAAGCTGGGCCGCGCGTCGACCTCATCCTGCGCTGCTGCCGGCGGTCGTCGTGGTGCGGAAATCCCGTTGATGCTTCGCACCGCGAGCAACCAGTCAGCCAATATCGAGAATAAGGTTTATATTAAAAGATTGGTGAAAAGAACGAGAGAGCAGAGAGGGCAGAGCGAGAAAAGAGAAGAGGAAACTGCATCTGGACCGAGAATGACGTTACTACCTGTCTCGCGGGTTCGTCGATGCTAGCAGTCAGCCAGGGGCTATGGGTCAGCGGCGGCGGCGGCGTAACGAATCACCGCCGACCATGTCGCACGTGCACACGAGGCGGCTCGTCAGCCGCATCGCTCCCCCGAATCCGAATCTTCATAAACAAAATTCGCAACTATCACGATTAGCTGTCATGGAGGGGGCGGGGGCGATCGAGTCGCGGGCGCCGGGCCGTCAACAAATGGTTGAGAAAAAATAAGGGGACCGGACGGTACATGGGGGAAATTGATACGGAGATAAGAAATAGCGTAGATAAGATGGATCGAATGTCAAGTTTAAAAAGTTTGCGTTTACAAAACGCAATTCGTTGATTCCGAATCGAAGCATCAATTATTTTTCTTCATCCCAATGCTGATTTTCACGTTCGTAAAGAGCGATTCGTTCTCTTTCGCGCGGAGCTTGCTCCATTCAATTTTAAGCTCTTTTTCGTTCAAACTTTTCATCCAATCCGAGAGACTGGCGAGCAGTAGCACCCAAACGCGATGCAAAGTTGAAAAAATAACACATGAGAGTTGACCCTGACAACCTTTAGTCATCGCGCCGCGCGAGCAAGAGGCTCGTCCGCATTACCTAATCCTTCGTTATACAACAATGGCAATAGCGCGCGCGGGTTAAACAAAAAATACGCGCGCCATCCGGATTAGCACGCGGCGGTGACCATCACGACGACGACCACGGGCTCGATAACGGTCATATCGAGTCACGCGCGAGTCCCCCGACCTCTCCTAACGCCATCCATTTTTATCCATTTTCATTGATGATAATGCAAACGTGTTGAAAAAAGAAAGACCGAAAATAATATATTTCAAGCCCGCGCGTGATTTTCCGATAAATGCGAAATAAATCAGTGATTTGTTAAATCGACTTACCCCGGTTGGTCGTCCGAGGCTCTCGGTCGATACGTTTCGCTCTTTTTTTCCTCCTCGTCGTTCCTTTCTCGCGGTGCTCCGTCTCGCTCGTCCCGGCAAAACATTCGATGAGCCAGAGCGAGACGAGCCGCCGAGCTGCTCCCACTCGTTCGGCCCTTTGTTCCCTCGTTCGCGAAGGCCGTCGACCAGACCGCACAAACCCACCGTGTATATATGTATAGCTCTACATACGCACACACGCACCGAACGGCAATCTCGCTCGCTCGTATCCTACCGACCGCCGCTGCCGCTGCTGCCGCCGCTGCCGCCGCTGCCGCCGCCGCCGCCGCCGCCGCCGCCGCCGCCGCCGCCGCCGCACCACCAAACGTGATAAAATGAGCACAACAAAAAAAAAATCACTGTGAAACTGTCTTTCTCCCCCTCGTTCCCCTCCAAACGAAAAGCACGCTCGCTCGCCAAAGACGAGTTTGACGAGTCGACCGATCTATCCCTCCCGTCGCTCCACCAACCATAAACTGTCGAGAATGAAATAACAACACTCGAAAAAACACCGCGATACGCTCGTCGATCCGACGCAAACAAGAAATACTAAAGAAAAAGGGGCGAGTATGCGGCTAGATTGCACCAATATATCGTCGCAACGAATAATAAAAAACACGAGCTTTAAATTAACTTTATCCGCGACGTCTCGCTCTTTTTCGCCTATTTTCGCGATTATTTATATGATCCTCGACGCGTTTATCACAGCCTCGAAAATTCTTCTATCAACGATGCATTTCGTTGTTCCGATCGACGTTGTACGTTTTATTATCGATGAAGAATGTTGAATAACGTGACACGATAAATAAAGAAGGCGAGGCCTCTGACCGACGCGGTCGTACTGTCGTACTGAGGGGTCTCGCGGCGCCGGCGTGTTTACGCTCCCCACCGCGCGGCTCGGGAGACCGGCGCGCGCCGCTTCTCTCCCCACCCCGGCCCGGCGAAACCCCGCGCGTATGATATTTCATCAGCCCCGCAGCGACAACACCAACGAAAGACCATCGGTGATCCCAAGGCCGCGCCTGCGCACAGTCTCACCGCGCCGCTCACCTCCACACCGCTGCCTTTCATCGCACACAATTTTTATCATCATATTTATTATTATTCATGAAAATAAAGCGAATACGAGCGAATTCAATGAAAATAAAAAACAATTGTAGTTTTTTTTTTTCCTCTTTCCTCTTCGCCCTTGTTATTACACGAGTTTGCCGCTCGCCGCGATTAATATATATCACCGAGATTTTTTTTGCTTCGCAATCAGCCGCGGAAATTAATAGTGCAATAACGGTGCGAAAAGTATATTTCTTTTTCTATTGCCGATATTTTCTTATATGATTATTATTGAAATTTGTCGCTGTCTGCTGCTTTATCCGCGCGTAAAACTCGCGGACAAAGCCTTTTCGGCCTGCTGTTGGTACGCACGATGTCGCCCAAGCAGCTAATGTTATAAAGAATAAACGCACACATCTGTTTCGTGCCTTTATTCTTTTGTTATGTACACTCGTTACTACTTTCTTAATGCAATTGAGAACGCGTACCTCCAAAATTTATTGTCCAAGCACTTTTACGTTATACATTTTTATGCTTCATTTACGCATTCTCTATTTCTTCGGATATAAAAAAAATGTATTTCCACGGCGGGCTGCCCCAAATTTATCTCTAAAAACAAAAAGAGAGAAATAAAAACCGTCTCAAGTTTTCAGCTCATTTTCGTCTCGCCCAATTGCTCACGTATAATTATCGTGTTAATTATGAAAGCGCGCGCGGGGCCAACGGAGCGCCCTCGATATGAGAAAAAGTTGTTTTTTGTTGTTGTTTTCTTTGCTTTTTCGAGATGAGACACTACGAACCAAGGAGGTCATTGCACTATCGCGGGCACACGCTCGCCCCAGCTATATTTTCTATATAAATCCGAGTTACACGATAGAGCCATCTCGCGACTATTTGTTCGAACGGATTGGCAAACCTGCAGCCGCGAAAGCTTTCAAGGACCAACACTTTCTATTGCCGTCCGACAAAGACACTCGGGTGACTTTTTTTTTCTTTTCTTTTTAAGAGTAGTATATTTTCGCGTTTACACGGGGCCGAGACTCCGACGCGAGAAGCCCCACCATCGCCGCCGTGACTCGCCGAAGCTCCATAAAATACGACGAAATATTTAATTACGAGCCTCGGGGTCGCCGCCGCGATTCAACCGATCCAACGCGATTTCGCGCTCTCGCACGACAAAAAGCTCGACGATGCGACGCGCATTCGTCTCACATTTGAGATTGTATAACCCGCGGCCATCGGTATTCATATATAATTTTATCCGCGGAGCAGGATGCCGTCTATAACAGAATTCTCGAGTCTCGTCGATTATTCCGCTCGCGGCGTGATGATTCTTTTCGCATCAGAGAAATAAAAAAAGAAAAGGTGGAGGGGCGGGGGGCGACTCGTCGCGGGACACGGCGACGACGTCGTGATTATTCCACGAGACCCCGCCGCGCGGTGATGATGAGCACGTATAAACGTTACGCGAGCTTTTGCCGGTGCTCGCGCGGTGCTGGAAAATTCTCATTATTCTCGATGTTGTTGCTGACGCTGCCTCATCGTTCTTCTCGCCGCTCAAATCGCTCGTTCGTTGCGGCCCTTAACGGTAATTACGGCGGTCACGGGCGCGCGCGTCCGGGGGCCCCTTTGCGTATCCGCGTTGTTTCTTCCTGCACGCGGCCAAGACAATATAACCAGTTACATCCTTCTCGGCCGCGCACCGCTTGTACCCAGTCGCGCGGCAATCTTTTCTCACAACGCCCCCGCCGCCGCCGCCGCCGCAGTGGCTCACATTATTGGCGCGTGTGGAGGCGGCGAGCACACAAATGAAAATAACGAAAAGCTGCTGGTGCTGCTGCTAGTCTAGCCAGCGGTACTCGATATCTAGGGCGTCAATCGATCGCGCCGGCACTCTCGGCAAAATAGAGTACGTCCGTGACGTATCACCGATTATTCATTTATCGTGCGCGATTTTTCCGCGTCAGCGGCAGAAACTGACAATATTAACGAGATGATAGTTTAATCGAGATGAACCTCTCGATTTGGGATCAAAGTCGTGCAACACACTCGTCGAGTCGGTGAACCCCCATCCGGAGTGCTATCCGCTTTCGCGCTACTTGCTCCTCCTATAGATTTACACGCGGACAACGGCCGAATGAAAGAAAATGCGTCTCGTTGTCAAGTTGTTGCGATGCAAACTGCTCTGCTTTACAATAAAAGTCAGCTTCTCTCGCGTTATTCTTCAACTATATGCGAGCAACGTTTTCGCATTGAAAATAATTATTTTAAGGGACGTAGCGCCGCCCCGGCCGGGTTAAATATTATTTCCGGCTGCTGGAATTCTGGCGACGCCGGGAATGAGCCAAAAGTCTATATTCTTTTCATCGGAGCTCTCCGCGCGAGACGCCGCGCGCGCGATAGAGAATACGCGGCCGGCTGAGCGAGGGAGGAAAAGGGCATGCACCCTTATCGTTTTTCCTCTCCGCGCTCGCCGCCCGTTCTCTCCTCATTCGGCCGCGCGCAATGTTGCTCTTTCCCCTCGCGACCCAAACAAACTATTGCCGCCGCGCGAGTCTCGAGACCGAAGGGAATTTTTCATCAACCCTCCCGCCGCTATCGCCGCTACCCCGCCGAACCAAAATTTTACTTCGGTCTCGTCCGCGGGACAATTTCTTTCCTCCTCCCTCTCTGCCCTTATCTCGCGTTCTTTCACATCCGGCTCCGCACGGCTTTTTTCGACTTTTCTTATTTTTTTTCTCGTTGGCCGTGCCAATACCAGATGGATGCCCGTTGCTCCTTTTCATTTTTGCCTTATTGCTTCAATATTATAACTGTCTCCGCGGCTGTTGGAGCCGAGCGAGCAAAACATGCGACACGCGGTTCGCAGTATGCGATAATTACGCGGGCTGACGCGGCCTGCCGAGCCGGATTCCTCTACTGCTCGTACAAATTCGCATGGTATTTTTAATTGACGGCGGACTCGCGCGAGCGACGTCATTATCCTTCCGGAGTAACGTTATAATATTGAAAAAATCATAAAACGCGTCGACCGTGGAATATTGCCAAGAGATTTTCGAGAGTCGCAAGCAGGAGCCTGAATCGCGATTCGTCGATTGAAAATTTTATGAAAAATTCATTAAACGAGCATGTAGCGACTCGGGGCGACTCGGCGCATACGCACCAATTCGTCTCCTAATACCGATCCGCATTTTTTCTCGCCCGCCCTCTTTCCTTCCTCATTTAAACCGTGTGTTATACTATATGTTGGCCGCGTGATAACATGACACAGGATCAGCTGCTGGTGGTATACGAGTAATTTTTCGTGCTACGACACTGGCACGAAATATTGATCGAGGGGCGCGCAGAAGCCGTTATAGGCGGGCGGCCCCGTACCAGCCCTTAAAAAGCTATATATCGTAATATACGCGCGTATTCCTCGAGACCCGAGTCTCGAATAATCGTCGTAGCGCCAAAATTGCCGCATTAACACTTTTTCTCAAAAATATTGTTCGAGGTTCTACCGAGATGGATGCGAACCGCGCCGCCGGGCCCGATTTTCCAGCAACCGCCCAGCTCATAAATATCATTCGCCTCAACGAAATCATATAGAAAACGCGCGATCGTCCAGTGAAAACAGAAAGAGTTATGGATATTCGTGGTTGGGACAACGAGAGCAGTCGTTCGATCGTCGGGTAGCACGAATGTCTATCCTTTGGGATACAAAGGCTGCTGCGTAGATCTTTGTTACATCGAGGAAGCGACAGCCGCGGAACGTATTACAAGAAGCATTTGACCGTTTTTTGGTCAGCCAGTGATGATGACCGTATCGTCAGCGAAGAGCGGAGCCTCCGTTCAATGCGGAATTGCGACCAGTACCTCCTCCTCGAGTCCTTGTCACTTGACCTTCAACGTTTAATATTTTGGTTATCTGTGGAAGAGAAAAAATTAATGACTCAGTCTCGTATAATCGTTGGAATACTTTTCGGCGTCGGCGTGTTTTCATTCGGAATCTCGGAAGCTCGGAGGACTCGCGTGTCTTGACAATAACAGCGAAAAAAAATTTGGATTCGTGTAAAAATTCAATTACGATGAAGATTTATTTAATTAATTAATTAATTATGCATTCAATGAAATAATTATTATTCCAACTAATTGAAAATTATTCCAAATAATAATAAAGTAATTCATTAATTTTCTTATTGACCTTCGATTCGCTTCGGTATTTCGCCGAATTGATGCGAGAGGGAAAGTAAAATGATTAACGTTTTTCTGACAAACCAGGAACAAATTGGTTTTCGTGGCAGTAACATCAATAGCAGCTTTTTTTCCTCGGCCATTGGCGTTACTCACTTCATCGCGGCAACATTCGTCGATGTCCTTCGCATCATCTTCGAGCTCTTCGTCGATGTCCTCCGCATCATCTTTGAGCTCTTCGTTGTCTTCGTCAAAGATGAACTTTTGAAGGGCACTTGAAGCCGGTCTTTACGGAAGAAAATCATTTTACGCGGGTTTGCTACTATATCGTGATACTTGCTGGTGATTCTAAGAGACAATATCGATCGATTAGCGTGTCCGTTCGAGTTCAATATTTTTAATATTTTATTCAAATTATTTTTCCCTCAACGTACGAATTTCTGGTATTGAGTTTTTTCAATTTTTCTACAACTACACATCGGGCAACTTATTTGCGAATTAGTAAATAAAAATCTTTGATTTTGCGTGAGGACAACAGCAGAAGAAATTTTAATTGATGAGTAAAAATATTTTAAAATTTAAATTTTTTTTTTTTTTTGTTTTGGTTTTTTTTTAATTTTTTTTATGTTGGGGTGGTGGTTTTTTTTTTTTTTTTTTTTTTTTTCGATGCCTATGACGATCGATCGGGAAAGCATTTTTTTCTAAAGGGCTGTAGAAATTGCAAGAAGATTATTTACCTATCGGAATCGAAGAGTTGGGCTAACTCGGTGTAAAATATCGATGACCCACCTTGTCGTCTCTCAACAATTTCGACAATCGTCGATCGTTCATGTAGCTCAAGCCATAAACGGACACAAAAGTTTTGCCCTTTTTAAATAACAACGGAAGAATGATGGAGCCGTTCGGGTCGGCCCATTTACCAAAATAATTGATGAATCCGGAAGCTTCGAAAACATCCAATATTCCGTCCGACTCGGAGCCTCAAATACAATAATCAAATATATCGAATCGCCGCGTTGCTCACATTCGATTTTATTGACAATTTATACGACGATGAAGATTGCGTCGTTGGAATGCAACGAAATTTAGCCTTCTCTTTACCAAAGCTCATTCATTTAGTGAAGAATTAAATTTTGCAAATAAAACAATCGGTCTTTGTTCTCAGAAAAATCTATGGGCTCAAAAAATTTAGATAATTTTGATAATTCAACAAATCGTCAATAAAAATGAATATTTTTCCTTACTTTTCATCAACGTTGTGAATTCCAGAATCGTCAATATATTGTAATTTCAACTTACTAGGTTTATCACGATATCCGTGGATGGAAAAGATTGGCACGGCCACATTCCAGTCGGGATCTTTGTAGTTAACGACTTTTTTTGAAGCGCGAGGGAAAACAATTTTCGGGTCGCTGAAAAATTGGATTTTTATGTCGCTGTCGAGATGAATCATGGAAAACCAAAAAATAAGGGCATTATCGAATGGAATTAGTGAACTGAGACCATGAAATGTAGTAATAACGCTCGTTGTTATTTTGGTTAATGGATATTTAATGGAAAAAAGACTTTGACGGCTTCCAATGACGCGCCAAGGTCCCGAATTAATTAGGAGACATGTATATTTTGGGAAAATTAACACAAAAGAGAGTTTGGCAAAATTGGGTCCACGTTTAGGGGTTAATTCGAATTAAAAGTTCAACATCTGTATATTTACCGTTTGCCCAACGCGTATTTTTTCAGCAATTGAATGCATCGGATTACAGCTTCACACGATGGTTTGCTGTCGTGAAATAAATCGCCTCCGAGTAAGAAAAAATCGACTTCATGTTTGAGAATCTCTTCGAACGTGATAAAACTGTCGTTATCTTGTACTGGAGGAAAAAAAAAATGAGCAAACGTTCGTGAAACCGGCGAAGACGCATAAAAGTTATTATTTTTTGGTTCTTGCGTCTTTTCGTGCTATTTTCTTACCCCAAGTGACAATCAGTGGCAAGTAATATTTTCATCGTGTCCTCCTCCTCCTCCCCTATTTCTTCTTGATTTTTCATTTTTTAATCGATTTTTTTTACGTTATACGCGGCTATCGTACGAAACTTGTTGCTCGACGCACGTGGAAACGACAATGGCTCCCAGAACGTTGCAAAAAACAATGGCCGGCCATTTCTCGCAGTCGACGAATGTTTGCTAATTTCGAAATTACATGGAAATTACGATCGTTTTCTCTCTATTATACGGTTGTTTTCATTCGCGCGCCATTCGCATCGAGTATATATGCGCTGAATCAGCTTTTGCCGTTTAACCATTGACGCCGCAAGTAAGGAGAGTAGGTAGGTGGTATGTCATATGGGCTGGCTCCGATTTACGCCCTCTGGCAGGACAATCATATACGGCCAAGTTGTTTTGAGAAAGGGTTGCTGGCGCGTCATGCCATCATCCGTAAAATTTTAGTCAATCCGATGAAAATTTCATCGAACCGCTATAATTACAGCACAAAACTGAAACAAAGTTTCATATAAATGTGAGAGAAACATTATTGAGAGAAAGAACGCGAGAATTTTTGGCTGTAAATAGAAAGGAATTATGTAATTTCGACAGGATAATGTTACCGTCAATTTATTAATAAAATGCCACCATTTGGTGGTCGGTTATTTGCATGACGTGAAATGCGGTTAAAAGTTTCTTTCGATATTTCAGTTTCAATTCATTATTAAACGGAAATAATGTGAATAAATCCGGATCGGCATGACTGATGAACGAAATTTCCGTTCTTCCTATTACGAGAAGGTGAAGAAATTCCTCATTATTGTAATAATTCACTTGAAAATAATCGATGGAATCGATTTTGGCACGAATAATATCGAAAAAATTCATTATCTCTCGAAAATATGGAAAAAACAAACGAAAGATGAGAAGAAAAATAACGAAACTGATGGTTAACAGGTAGGATTTCGTAGTGTGGAGGAAAAAAAATCACTGGAAATTTTGCTCAAGGAACGACCGTTTGACAAAGCCAAGCTCAAACAATTCTGCCTGCGTTTTACCGTCCCGGCGATCCATAGAAATTTCCTATGGAAAATACTTCTGGGAGTAACGCCCGTGTATGCCGATAGCCAACAATTTGTCAGCGTACAAAGACGTATAGAATTTAACGACCTACGCAATGCTCTCAAAGTCGCTAAGATCATGGAAGAGGATACAAAGCCTCATCAAGTCTATTTGACCATGTGGCTGCTCAGAACGAGACGTGCCAAAATTGATATGACCACCCAACTGGAAACTCCGCTATTCAGGTCTGCGAAAATCTCTTTTTTTATACCAAAACTGAAGAAACAACAATTACGAGGTATAACCAATAGAGACGGAGTGTCATGACGAATGATGTTGAATTTTAATGATTTGGGATTGCAGAGCGATGAGCAAAATAGCGGAGAGTCTTTGGCGCGTAACCGACGGAGATGACGAATTCGATCATCTGGTGGATATGTATTGGTTGCTCAGCGGCTTCTTAGATCATGTGCAAAAATTTTATCGCGACGTATCGAGACTCCAAGAGTGCACGATCTCGTTGATCGAACGAGAAGATTCAGGCCTCTACAAACACCTCGTCAAAATCGAGGCACTCCGAAGCGTGCCCTTTGAGTTTTGGTTCTGTTCCTGCTTTGCTGGCAATATAAGCGACGGATCTCTGCCCAAGTGAGATTTTTATTCATTTGTGCGAGCTCGTTCTAAATTTATTAAAATAACAATCCTCGATTCAAAATTTAATTGATCGAAATTGTTCGAAAAGAAATGCAACCCATTGAGTCTGGACAATTTTGGACCGAGGTGCTGTTGCAAATTCCATGAAAATCAATGTACAAGCTTCGAATACAAAATATCCAAAAATATTATTTTAAGAAACGGAATCGTTTCCAAGAAAATGTTCGTGTCTGATTCCATGAATAATATTCCTTAAAAAATAAATAATGGAAAATAACTGTACGTTTTAGAATCTGGGACAAAATCGCTGTGGGGGCTTACAAAATTTTGGTCTTTGTCGCGGTTGTAATTCTCACGACTCTGAGGCGATTAATTTTCCGATGTGATACCGTCGAGGCGATTATAGATACGATAACCAACGTGAGTTTGACCTTTTGGCCAGACCCATTACAAAATAATGGCTAATAATAAATCCTCTTTTTTGTTCCAACAGATAAACGAAGAAACTTCCGAGGTAATCGTGAACAAGGCTATCGAACTTTGGCAACAGAGCGGTTCCATCCTCGGAACCATGTCGCCGAACACGTTAAACGTACCATTGAATACATGACTGAAAAAATTATTTTTATTACTAGAATACTCGTTGATATAAATTAATCAGATTAAACGAATCGATTTTTCGGTAAATCGGCATTTTTCTCCTCCTACTCCTCCCTCAGTAAAAATGAATTTTATTTAAATTAATTGATTTTAGCTCCAACAGAAAAATTGGACTCGAACTACGAAGCTGCAGGACGCTCGAATTGAAAAAGAAATGAAATCCCATGAAAAATACCTCCCGGAAGCAACTGTTCATTTGTTTTTTCTCAAAAAAAGTCGCACTGACAATAGAAACGTCGCGTGAATCGTGTCACATGAAGAAATCAATGAGGAAAATCGTTTGAGGAAAAGGAAAGTTGGGCTATAATTAGAACTCGGAATAATACAAACAAATTGTTCCTTTATCTTAAAAATAACTTTTTCTTGTTGTTGTTTTATTAATGGATCATGTGTTATCGGTCGTCATACAATGTTGTTTTAATCGTTACATGTACACTTTGACTTACCTCTGCGCCGATAAGCGTCGAAAACTAGAGGAGCAGACGCATCACAACTGCTCGCTCTCTCTCTCTCTCTCTCTCTCTCTCTCTTTTACTCCGCAAATCCTTGCACAGTTTCTTTTCGATCTCTCACGCACACGCTCTTTCTCTCTCTCTCTCTCTCTCTCTCTCTCTCTCTTTCTAGTCATTCTTTCGTTCAATCTAATTACAAAGAGTCACATAGCTCTCGATGTCGTGACGTTTCGTTGATGGTAAAACGGAATTAATTACTTTTCATCGCAATATATAATATTTTCGTATTCGTTTTTGTTAAATATGTAAGAGCAGCTGCGTATTGATAAACTGATATTTAAACAGTGTTCTCGCATTGGCATGAGGAACATAATGAAAATAAATTCGTTTGACTTTGAGGCTAAAGAGCCAAACGATTTGTCTCACTGTTGGGAATCATTTCGAAGCGGAATTCTTTCAACAACTAAGAGAGGGAGGGGCTCGGGGATTAAAAGGAAAATGCATTAGTCGGTGGGACTGCTGTTGGAAGGGAAAAGGATTTACCGCTCGTGAGAATCCTCCTTGCCGGGGGGCTTTTATTTCGAATAACGTAAAAATAAACGATTGTCGATTTAAACTTTCTTTCGTGTTTATACAGCTTTCCGCGTCGGTTTATTTTCTTTTATCTGCCAAATCGAAGGGACCAAAGGAGTTATCATCACGAGCAGAATCTCAAGATCGTTACCGCGACGGAGCAGTATGCGTCTTTCGTTATTTCGTTTTTGTTTTTAATTAACAACAGCCAGTCCTACGGTTTGTTTATTATAAATTTTCTACGCAGCACTCGCTCCTAGCCTCGCGATCCTTCACAATTCTTCTTTGGTTTTTAACGCACATTTTTTCAAACACTTGGTCGTCCCTTGCCTTGCCTGGCTCTCCTTCCAGCCCCGGCAACGGCGAACCTTCTCCGCACGTATTTTCGGCCTTTCCGGATCTTTTTCCGACCGAGTTCCATTAAACTTTATTTAGCCTAGTGAAAATACTGTTTTCGCATTATCTCGAGAACCAACGAAACACCACACACACACACACACACACAATAATCAATCATTCACTCACTATCACTCACGCACATGCTGACTGCACCGCGCACTTGGCAAGCAAGTTTATCTTATCAGTTTGCATCTTTATTTATTATTCTCTTAATCGTCTTTGCGAGAAAAAGGCGAACAACTACGAGACTGTCTCCTCCGGCTTTTCCCCCTCGCTTCGACATTCTCAGTTTTTCCCGTCACTCTAATTCATGTTTTTTCTTCGCTTTTTACCAATGTCCCGATCACCTCAACGAACGAGCGAGCTTTTGGCTACTAAAAACCATTCCCGGACAAACATATCGAGGCTTTGATTCTTCGTTACCGGCTGCTTCCTGGCTTTGGAAGAAAATTCTCCCCCGTAGGGAATAAATGTTTATGCGGACAAAATAAATGGGCGTTTCATTTGTGAGACAAATATGTGACGTCTTTTTATTATGCCTGCAATATGTCGAATATAAATTTTTTTAACGTGGGATTCCAAGGCCAGGAGCACTTTTTACTTTTCTCTCTTTTTTTTTTTTTGTGCCGATGAGACGTTGGAAAATGTTGAAGATTCGTTAAGGTTATCGAGCCTCCGAGCCAAAAGCTTGGGGCGGCAGGGGAGCTTTTCCAGAAATGTTGAGAGAAATAAAGAAACGCGAGTCAAATTTGAAGAGAAAATCTAAGGGAAGGGATCGGCTCGAAGAAATTGGATCATTTTAAAGAATAAACAAATAATCAATAAAAATCAATATTTTTCGTTACATCCCAACGTTGCAAACTTCAGCTTCATATTTTCAACCCAAGATCCTTCAGAGGCTCGACAAGAGGCCAGGGAACCATGAGAAGATGTTTCTCGACGTGTCCAATGCTAATAAATTGTTTTATTTTTGTTTTTCAGTTGCACGAGCAAAGCCACAGTATAAGCGATAGTGATGCCAATTTTTAGGGACGACTCGGCTCCAAAGTGCCTAAACAGCAACAGTCATGATGGAATTTCATAAATTGGCTGACAAGGCCTCGTAATATGATTATCCGGTGAATGATCTTTGTTTTGTTCTTTTGCTACGAAGCAGTTTTACATACGAGAGTAAATCATGTTCTAAAAGTCTCAAGAAAGAGCGTTTCTTCCTCGAGAAATTAGCCTTGAAAGTTTTTCTTTTTCGAGCCCGTGGAAGCGTTTACGCGACGGCTATATATTAAAAGAAAAAAAAAAAAAAAAAAAAAAACTCATCGGAAATCGGCGAGGACGCGGATTTCACGGCGAAAAGTACATTTTTGCAAAATGGTCCGATCCTCACTCTTGTCGCAGTAGGATAACAATAAATTTGTATGCATGTTCGTCTGTTTTTTTCTTATTTTTTCTTATTTTTCATCGCGTTTTGAATATTTTGAGAAAATGATTTGGCCGTTCGAAGATGCAGCAGCCTTGGCGTATTTTATCTTTTATTTTGTCTCGGTCCCTCTCCCCTCCCTTGGGTTCCTTATTCGTCAAATGTAGTCTCTTGGCAGGATACGCTTATTCCTCAAAGTGATTGACGGTTGGAATTGGTGTGGCCGCCGCGAGTTCGGCTCCGGCCTATTCTCGCCGCGCTAATCTGCTTTTCATCGCACAACTTTCCTTTCGGCTAGAGCGCCGCGGAGTTGCAATTGTCAACGAGAGGTGACACAGGTCCCACCTTACTCCGGCTACTGCCCAGTCTTTCCGGCTCATAATCCACGTCCAGCGAGAGGCCTGCAATTTTTTGTTGCACATTATTTCAAAAACCTTACTAACCATTTTTTTTGTCATCGTATTTGAGGCTAAAGAATATTACGACGAAATAAAATTAAATTCTTATGATATTGTGCGTATCATATTGTATGTAGCCAAGCTCTCCTTATGATTCAAAAAATGACAACTTTTTTGATAAAATAATTTATAAAGAAGTTTCCCGAGGACCGTCATAGGAATATATCATCGTATTATTTTTTCTCCGTGGGTGAATGATAAGCTGGGGATGATAAAAAGCGACGTGGAGAGAGAAAGAAAAATGTGTCGCGCGATAGACCCACCACCGAAAAACCGAGCAAAAGGTGGCAAAAACCTGTAACGTACATTTTTGATATGCGTATTTACCGGATGGCCTCCGCGAAGTTGACGAATTACCATGTATCGGGCCCGTAACGATCGGGCTAGATTCAGGGATGAATGCAGCTACGAGGAGAGCGCATATTACGAGTAACGCGCCGAATACAAACGGCGGGCCAGGAACGAGCTGCAAAAAAAACGCAAATTCATTTATTTTCCGAATCGCCATCCAATAATCACCAGTAAATAATACAAAAATTTCCAAAATTTCCGCTAATTATGCGACAACAACTCGTTGCAATTGCATTTTTTGTCTTCGAAGAAAATTCAAAGTGCTTTTTTATCGAAAAATGCGAAAAATTTTCGGATTTTATTTGGCTCGCATTATTTTTTGAAATTTTTGCCCATCCGGACATTTCTTTTTGATACGATTTCTCCATGTTTTGGGAAATTTCAAGTACATTGACTTTGGAAAATGGAGCAAAAACATGTTGATAATGTAGCATAGCTTTCTCTATGGCGAAGGAAGGAAATTGAAGAAAATGAGACAAACCTGTGGAACAATATCGAGATGTTGAGTCGCAGTGCCCGTACGATTATTCTCGTCCGTAAGAGCAGGTCTGAGAGCCAACGAGACCGAATCTTCATTGAGATCGACGTGGAATAGATAAAATATAACTCCAAACATAGCAGGACCGAGACCGTTGCAAAGGCCTCGCATTCCCGTAACCATACCCTGGACAAGGCCCTGCTTGTCAGCGTCAGAGTGCATCGAAACGAACGCTGATATAGCGGGATAAGTGATGCTCGACACCGAAGCGAGAACTCCCGCAGCCCACATCATCCTTGTAAGAAAAAAACCACACACAAAATTCAACTAAAATGTAATTATTTTTATAACGTGGATCGTTCGCATCGTTTAAATACACCGAAATTCTTTTATTTCATTCATAAAGTTTATTATTATAATGCAAAATATAATTACGTATAATTTTTTTATTTATTTATCCACATTTTTCGAGCGTCATACGGAGAGGTAAGGATTTTCGGGGGAAAATCGATTGTTCAATTCCAACAGCAATACGAATGTCTCGTATCCGAGGGCCCGTAGAAAAAGGGTTTAAAAAAATGAATAGGAAAGTAGTGCGCACGCGATCGAGCCGAAGAATGAATATAACAGTTGATTATGGATGAAAAGTAAATAACGGTAATATGATAACGGGGCTCGTCATTCGGTCTGGTGGTTGTATAATGCGGGGAGAAATCAATATGAGAAAAGCAAGTTAAAGTTTCGCGTTTAAATCGCACTGTACTATTCGTACGGATGCTTTTCATATAGATATTATGGCTTGTTGGATAGTACAAGCCTCTTCTTCAAGGATATATTGAACGAAAAAGTGTTTGACCTCGGCCCCGACCCCAACGCGCATTAGTGTCAATTTTTTCGAGCCCTTTGGCGGCTCCTAATCGAAGCTTTGCGCTTTATCGACTGGAGCGGTTTATTGGCATCGAGAGATTATCGAAAAAAAAAAAAAAAAAAAAAAGAAAAAAAAAAAAAAAAAAAAAAAAAAAAAAAAAAAAAAAAAAAAAAAAAAAAAAAAAAAAAAAAAAAAAAAAAAAACCGAATTTCATGGGGAATGTTTTTTTTTACGGCTTTCCCGAGTGCTACGAAGGCCAAAACTGAATAATCACAGGTACGAAGTCAATGTGTAAGAAAGATATATTTAATTTACCATGTCTGTGAGCCGAATCCGTACCACATGAGCTGTAGCATTTCGAAGAGTAGACCGAGCATAATGGTGTGCTTACTGCCCAAGGTCCTCATCAATGGACCGAGAAATATTTGAGCTCCGACACTAAGAATTCCAACAACGGCGATGAAGACGGCAACCATTGAGGCCGAGAATCCCATCGCGAGTTTGAGGTAAACGAATATGCAGCTGTATTGTCCAGCCTCGGGAAGATAGCTCAAAAATACGGTGACGCACAGCATTAGTATCGTGTGATCCTTGCCGACCTGATTCCAAACATATTTCCATATTAAATATTGGGCCCCAACGCTGCGATCGATCGCCGGTCTCATGTATTTATATTAAAAATATAATTTACCAAATATTTATATACTATATTTTATTATAATATATAATTATAATTTATATAAAATATAAAATTCAATGATAATTATAATATTATTTTTATATTTTCATTAATTATATAGAAAAGCAGACTCTCCCATTATTGTCAACGAAGGCACTAGCAAAATTTCTTCATAAAAAATCATCACTTTTCATAGCCGAGTTATTTTTCAATTTACACCGTAACTTATCATTTTTAACGAGCACCCGAAGGATGCTGACGTATTTTCTTGCCCTTGAGTAGCCCGAAGTTTGCCCGTTCCTATCAGTACCGAATTCTTATTATTCAAGCGGACAGGGTCATTTACAACCATCGAATACTGATCGCGTCTTTCGTTATGCATTAAAAAAAGCTCTTGCAGTTTCTGGATCGTGACTTTTTTCGAACAATGCCAAAAGTTACGATATCGAGCCAGAGCTCGCTCACTGGATAAAGTGGCAATACGAATATATCGTTGTGTGTGTGTGTGTGTGTCCGTAGATGTATATTTATTGTCGAGGCCGCAACAAATCGATACATGCGTTACCTTTGTACAAAGCATGGAATATTCCACAATATTTTTTCAAACCGTTGACGCGAAATAAAAACTGAATTGGCTTTTAATTATAATTGCCGGAATAAAAAATTGAAATTTGCTTGGTCATGGTCAATTACAACGTCGACGATTTTTTGTGAAAATCTTGCATATTTTTCAGACAAAAATTTCATTTTATTTTCATTTTTATCAATTTCATTTAATTTTTTTGGGGTCAGAATGACCCAGTTTGAGCTTATTATTCTGTCGTTGATGACGCGATATTTATTATTACCTTTCCTAATGCAGCGAAAGGATCAGCCTGTTCCCAGGATATCGGGGCTTGAGGACGCGCCTTCTCCGGCAAACTTTCGGGCACCGCGACTAGGATGAAAAATACATCGAGGATGGCGATCGAGGTCGCCAATGCTACTGCGAGGTTTTCACCGTACGTTGTCATCGTGTAAGCTCCAAGCGCTGGGCTTATCACCATGCTCGCTGCAAACGTCGCCGAAACCTGTGAATTTTTTTGTTGTTTTTATTTTCATCAACATTTTAATAGTGTCATTGTGAGAGTAGGAAATTCATTGAATTTGTAAGAAATTCAAAACTGTTGCAGTTTGCATCGTTGGGACGCTACGAAAATTCCATTTTTTCCTGAGATACGAAAATTAACATGATTTTGAAAGAATTCAACAAACAATGGATAGAAAAAGATATTTTTTGTTGGATCCGAACGTTGCGCGTTTAGGGTGATAATAAAAATAGTTACTGACCAAACCGTAAGCCAAGGAGCGTTGACTCTCTTCGGTAACGTCCGCCACGTAGGCAAAAACAACAGAAAAAGTACAAGCGAAAACTCCGCTTATTGATATCATGGCGAAAAACCACCAGGTGTTTATGCTCATTAGAGGTATCGGTGCACAGGTGAAGGCAACTGTTATCAGAAGGAAAAACTTTCTTCCCCAAACGTCGGAGAGAGCGCCGATCAGAGGAGCCGAGAGGAACGATAAAATTCCTTTTATTCCCATTATCAGTCCGTTCATGAGGAACGTGTGATCGGGAAATGTCTCGTTCAGCACTGCGATTATCGGCATCGTCAGCAGACCCCACGCAAAAAACTCGAGGAATATCACCACCAGGGCATGATAGACGCTCGGTTCTCCAACCCCCGAACTCTGCAAAGTAAACAAACAAAAACCACGCGGTATTTAAAATCAATTATTTCCATGATTTTCCAGTTTGCATCGTTGCAATGCTACGAAATTACCTATTTTCTTTGCCCTTCTCTATAATCAGAATTAAATTGCAATGATTAAACCATCACTTTTTATCCCCAGAATAATATATCGATTCGAAAAATTTGGATCATTTTGAAAATTGAACAAATTAACAATAAAAATCAATACTTTTCGTTTTTTCTTCGCCAAAGCCGTATATTCATATTCATATTTGAATTGTGATGATAAAACGATCGGTTTTTGTCCCCAGAAAATAAAATTTCCTCGCAAAAAGTGTAAATAAATTGAAAAATTGAACAAATTGTCAATTCAAATAAATATTTTTCGCTGCGTTCCCCCAATTTTGAATTTTTCTTTATTATAAGGTGCAGAAAATTAGTTTTAGCAGAAAAAATTCAACAATCCCAGAAGCTCGGAGGTTTGTAACGGGAGAATATGAAAAAATGAATTGGAACGGTGCGAATGCGAATGATGATCCAACGCGTCGTTGGGTTTTGCGGAAGGGACAATCGTACCCGGAAATAAATGGTTTGCGACAAGAGGAAAGAGGCGTTTAGTGTCTAAAATGAGTGTGATCTTTGCCGCCGGGAGAAGGTAGATGTTTCGAATGAGAAAGCTGACCTTGAGGTGTCGATAGCATCTTTGGAAAAAAGTTAACGGCGGAGGAAAATCAGCGGCGGGGATTTCCTGGCTGTTGTGTAATTCTGAACAAGAGGGATCCAGGCCCTCAGCCCCTCCTTTAGCGCCGGGGGGCATGACCCCTGGGACAGCCGTCTGCGTTTATTTTCCTCTTGTCATTTCGTCCATTGGGACGTTTGCTCCGGAGTCATAAGCTCGATAGAAGTGTTCTCCTCATCGAGCGCCGACGCTTTTCATTCGTATTATTTGTCACATAGTAGACAATCTTGTGCTTTTTTTTTTACTCCGTTCAACTTGTCCCGTGAGAGAGTTTCTCATCGAACGGAAATTTCTTCTAGGACGTTGCGTGCGTATAATTGATGCTCTTGGCAACGATTGGCTTGTTCTTAACGGCGGAGAATCGTGCCAGCGAAGAGTGAGGGACGGAATGGTGAGACGGCGGAAGGAGCAGAGCGAAGGAACGTCCCGACACTGGGTTTGTATTTTTATTCTAGAGGCAACGAGATAATTTAACACAGGAACCGAATGACCGCGAGACAACGAGAGGGAAGTGGTTTTCGTGCGATAATAATGAAAAGAAAGAAGGTAAGGAGAAGTTTGAGGATTTATCCTTGATAGATCAACTAAAAATGGAGATTTTTTTATATCCGGTTTGCGGGAGAAATTGTGTCGGAAAATAGTAGTTGCGCGCACGTCCGATAAGATTTTGATGATTGTAAAAGAAAGAGACGTAACACCGGAGCACCGAAACGAAATTAGCGCGTGAGATAGTTCGAGTATAGAGAGGCGGAAGGGACGGATTACGAGGATGGAGGCTGGCCAGGGGGTTGTAATAACACAAAGCGAGAGTGAGAGGGAAAGAGTCGAGTGTCGGTTGGCGGTGAGAAGGGATAAGAAAGAGAGAGACGATGATGGCGAATCTATCGACTGTCAGTTTGACGCGAGCATTTGTGCGTCGATGAGAAAAATAGCCACGAGGACCTTGCGGTCATCGAGTCAAGGCTTTTGTCCGAGTGTCGTTCGTCGTCAGTACCGCCACACGTATCAACGACGCCGCGTGCCCGCATCGCCTCGCCTCGCCTCGCCTCGTCTCGCCACGCGCTCTCCCGGTCTCTCTCGCTCTATCCGCGACACTGTGCTCGGCGATTTTTATTTATAGACTTGGAATTACGCGAGAATTCACCGCCGCAGAGAGAAAAGCGAGTTGAGCGATCGAGCAAAAAAGAGATTAAATAATAACAACGAAAGAAAACGAACGAAAGTTCCGTTGAAAAGAGAAGAAATGAAAAGGCGGGAAAAAATGGCCAATTCAAATTTAAATAGACGACAATTGTCGAGCCTCGTGTGTCATTTCGTTCGATTGTCAGGGGTTAACAAACGGTCACGCGTATCGAGTCTTGAGAACAGTCACGAGTAAGGATCGAGAAGATATTAGAAAGAGAGAGAGGGGGAGGGATAGACGGAGGAAAGGAAGAAAGGATGCAGAACGGCCGCAGCAGCAGCAGCAGCCCCGTTTAATGTTCTTTTGTTTGATTTCTCCACAATGTTTCGTTGCAAATTTTCCAGCTGATTTCGTCCGCGCGATTTTGACGTATTAGTAGAAAAAAAAAAAATCGTTGCTGACCGAGAAACACGTTTCTTGAGGACGGATCAATATTCCGACGGACACGATATTTGATGGGCACGGTCCTCGATTGTTTGAATAAAACCAGATAGAAAAACACACTGAGCGTCGTAATCGGATTGATTTGTCTCTTGTTTTCGAGTGGAGAGCCCCGGATTAAGGATTAATGAGAGCGAGGGAGAAGAGAGAGAGAGAGAGAGAGAGAGAGAGAGAGAGGGAGAGAGAGAGAGATAACGGAATCGGAACTTGATCCTCGAGGGCGCAGGATCCTATTTCTATCGCGAAACACGAAATATTTTCTCTTGAAAAGCTTTGCTCGAGTCGAATTGAGCTTCGAGTTTTAAAAAACTTGGCGTTCGAGTGTCGAACGATAATTAACGATGTCGTCAGCACTGCGCTTATTCCTGCTATTTAAATTTCACTCTTGTTGTCTCCTCTTATTTTTTTGTCAAGCAGCTCTCACGACGACACGTTAGACATAGCCCCGTGCGGGACTGCGTGTGTAACAAGCGTAACACGATTGGTGCGCGCGCTTCTTCCATCTCCTCGTTTGACACGATTTTCTCGGGGAATAACGTCGCGCGGCCGAGACCACTGCATTGCCGACGAGGCTCTGTCCTATCTCCCCCCACCCCCCGACCATTTTCGACCGCCGTCTCCTCCTTCTAATTTCTTCGCTTATTTTCGTCTTCTCCCGCAATTCCACGACCTAAATCATTTCTCTGCGTATTGCTTCGCGCTCGCTGCTTATTCCTTCACCAATCCAACGCCGCGACAACCGAACCCCCGAGTCGTTGAAAAATCCGAAGGTCAAATACCATTTTTCATCAATCACTCGTATCCTCCGTCAGTACAAACACCAACAAGGTGGAAGAGCTTGACACACAAAAAACATGGAAAAGACAAGACGACACGTGTGTTCTGCTCCTCGCTCGAAATCCGGACCAATCGATAACGCGCATGCGCTCTCCTGCACTCATCGCAATAGCCTTACATTCATATTTCCCGCCTTTTTATGTTCGATACCATCGAAAACCTAACCTAAACCTATACGGCTATGCCCCCGCTCCCCATTTTCCGGTTCTCCACCGGTTCGCACAATTTCAAACTCCCTTTTCATTCCTACTCCGAAAAATACATCGACGGAAATTTGATAACGCTCGTTACTGCTATCGCGTCCCTAGCCATCGTGACAAATGCATTTTATCTTTGTTTTTCCCTCTCAGATTCCCTGGCTATCTCGATATATCTACGATTGAGGAATCGACGCGATTTACATACCAGACATGGAGTCCGGATAATCTACTTTGACGTGAAAACTCAAAAAATCTTTCTTCTCAAATATTATTTCCAAGAAAAATTCAAAAAAACTCTATAAGATGTGACCAAAATATCCGAGTCTCCATAGCACAATGCCTCATCGTCGTTTTCGTTTCTTTCCGCCTGACAAGTCGTGTGTGTAGCCACACACACACACACACACACACACGATTCTTATCAGCCATGCTGACAAAGTAAATAGGAAAACGAACCATATGGCGAGGCACACGGCCTGTCGAACCCTCAAAATCGGATTCCAACGAAAAAAATACGTCTATCCATTTTTTTCATTAACGCTATCAAATTTTCAAGGGAGATCGAGTCATCGATCGATGCATTCCTTATCCGAACATCCTATTTTTTAGAGGATTCACACTTTCAATAAATTAATCATCAAAAGCTACAAATTTAACTTGGAAATACGACACGAAAGGATTTCCTTAGGTTAGACGACAAATTTGTCGAGTCGCTCTAAATTCTCGCAACATTTCTTTATGCCAGTCAAGCTTCCCCTGAATGGCCAACAACATCAAGGGCATTTCCTGCTCTCATTTTTTCCTATCCTCCACGTTTGCCGGTCATTTTCTTCTCAACCACGACGCGTTATTAAAATAAAATCCTTCCCATGAACGGAGAATTGTTTAAAAAATAGTTCAAGGTCATGAAAATATTGGTAAACTCTTCATAACGAATGTCGCAGAGATTTTCCATGACGCATGCGATAAGGAGGTCCAAAAATATTCAGAAAAACTGCGATAAACTTGTAGCGGCGATATAAAAATTTCGTTATCTCATTTTATCAGGTGTTTTGTCTCGACCCGACCAATCGCCGGTATTTCCTCATAATTACAGCGAGGAATCATCAACGAGCGCCATACGCGCGGAATAACGATTTACCTTAGCTGTGACTCTATGCCGCTCGACCTAGACTCTTTCTTGTCCAAGAATTCTCCGTAGAAAGCGTGCAAAATTCGTTTATAGACTTCCAAAGGATCCGTCGTTAATTACTCTTCATTTTTTTTTAATTAATCGATGACTCGCTCGGCCGAGGAGGAGGAAAGGGATTGAACTTTTTTCTCAAATTACAATCTGGCAAGGAATCACCGACAATCGCCATATGTCAGATAAAGATTCACCCTTGCCGAGACGCTAGGCCGTAAACTTATCCCCGGCGAAGAATTCATCGTAGAAATAGTAAAAAATTTGTTTATGGACTTTGGATCCGTCGTTAATTACTCTTTGTTTTTGTTAATTAATCGAGGTCTGGATCGACCGAGGAAGAGGAAGTGGTTAAAATTTTGATTTCGACAAAATAGAAATCGTTGCAGAGGGATAAGAGGATTTAGATTTTTTTTTTGGTCACCGATGGAGCTTCTGGGGTCGCGTCGTATTTGAACTTTTTTCGGTGGCTCTTGAAATTTGATGAAATATTTACCAATCTGTGGAAATACTATCAATTTGTGTGATTTGTGTGTATGTGTTGATGTTAATAAGGAATTCGAGGTAATTACCATGATAACTCCGTCCTTCATGATGGCTTTTCGGCTTCGTATTATCATGCCGACGACTTTTTTGGAGACTTTGGCAGGCATGCTAATGCACTGCGCGCAAAAGCTCTTGCGCTTTTTAAGTTTCATGAATTATTTCGTGAGATTTAATTTGTACTGAACGGGGAGGATCCGATTGGAATTGCGGTGAAGAATTTGACGGGATTAAAGAAGAACGAGGGGTATGACGGCGTTAATAATAGTGACAAAAGAGCCCGTTCCATTTTTATCCCGAGAAAAACTTGTACTTTTCCCTCTTTGTACTTGCTCCGCGTAAACAGTTGAGTCAACTCGTTATCGGAATATTTTCCGCACCATACACCGCGTCAAACCTTTTCGCGATCGAGTACTAAAAAGGTTGACTTTTCCTCTGAAATCATACGCGCCGCACCGCGATCAACATTACGATCGTTTTCTTTCCCTTTGGAATTTTTACTCCCGCAATTGGTCCCGATGCGTTAACAAAAAAAACGCACAATCCCACAAGCGCGGAGCAGCACTGTACAGCGATAGACCGAGAGACGGAGGTACACACACATGACACAGCTCGTACTAAATCATGAAACAGCCAGCCCGACCCAGAGTCGGAACTCTACTGTATTTATCGTCATTTCTGAAGGAGCGATAAAACCGAGTCTCGTGATTGGTCCGTGTCCAAATATTCTGACACCCGATTCCGTAAAATGATTCAAAGCCATTGGTCGGGCAATCAACAACATTAGCGAAAAATCTGTATATCCAAACTTCCAGGGACCAGAAAAAATTATCGTTAGACATACACGACATGCTCGTTTTTATTGATTCCGATCGAGCCAAACGGCGCGGTTAACGAATGCGCGTCGAGCGACAACAAGCCTGACCGAAGTAATTTCCATCGTCTTCTCGCAATTCCTATATTATAGAGCTTGGCGCTCTATGAAAAAAAAAAAAACTTACGGACAGTCGGTAACAAATGAGCAAGAAAAAAAAACGACTGAAGATGTCAGACACGAAGCGGTCGATGCACGAACGTCGAGTGACTCGGCACGTCTAGAGATCGATGAATTCGTGGAATCAGGCTGGCTGCGCGCGACATCGGTCGCCCTTTTTCTTTCACTCCATTTCGAGTTCGCGGAGCCAGAGGGTGACTCCGAATAAAAAGGTTCCTAAACTTGTCCATTACAGTAAATTGAACGTTTGCGATAGCGTAGAGTTGTAGTTTCTTGTCTAGTTTAATTGAATTATCGTTAATTAAATTAATACAATTGAGGGGCTAGAGTATCGCGGGGAGTTGAATGCAGTAGTTGCAGAGTCGAGCGAGGTGTTGAAAGGAGCGCGGCGCGGGGGATTAGCGAAGCAGACGGAATAAAATCGCGATAACGTGTGAATTTAGTAATTCGAAATTTTACAGGCTCGAGTGTCGCTTGAAGTAACAACAGAGGAATAAACGGAGTCGTCAAAAATGTGGTCGTCGATGCTCGAGGTTGCCAAAATGAATCCGTTCGGATCGCCCTTCGTGACGGCCAAATGTCAGGCCAAGGACGACGTCCAAGGCCTTGTCCGAGGTCGCACGATAGCCGCTGCCAGCGCCGAACCAGTCGGTGGTGAGTACTCTCTGCCCTTTAATTATCAATTACACGTTTCACACGATTCCCTCAATCTTAAGATTCCAACAAATGTCTCAAGTAGAATAATGCCTTCGAAAAACAAACGAAAATCCCGATAATATGAATCGATCGATTCCGCATTTTATTCCCTTCAAAAAAATCCAACTTTTCTTTTTGGCTGTGGCTACTCGTCCGGATATTTCGTATACCAAAAGCATGTCCGGACGTATAAGTAACCCTTACTCGTCCGGCTACCCGGACGGCGAGCCACTGCGTTTCTTTTTTCAATGGCCAATATATTCGGACTTGGGGGATGAAAAATCTCGAAGGCTACTGCAGATTCTCAACAATCGATTATCGTTCGTGCGAAATATGCCCTCAATGTCTCTCCCATGCTTCCCAATCTGCTCGACAACATGACGTTTCGTGTTTTTATGTTTGAATCGTAATTTTTTAACGTTTTTTGACAAACGGCATCGAGATGACTTGGGCTCAAACGTTATATAAGAGCTTATGAAGCTTTGGGTGTATGTATCTCTCGAGAGATGCCGTGTGTCAGTGGGCCAACCGCCTCTCCGCGTATAGCCGCATACCGTGCGGGAGGAATTGCATAATGGCGTCCACCATTTTGTCAATCACGAGAATATCGAGTCTCAGCCTTGTACAGAATAACGAGACCGCGCTAAATTTTTTACATTTTTTCTGCAACTGTTCCGAGTTACAGGATTCTTGATTTTTTATGCCGTCACTGTGAGAAAAATGTCGCTGCTTCGTCGACATTGTCATTCCGCGATTATGCGAAAGAAAAAAAAGGATAAAATAAAATTCATTGATCGCGACAGCGGCTCGTTCAAGCCCCGCGAATCGCAATCGTTGCGATCAGCTGACCGACCTTGATCCAGACTTGCCAATATCGTACGATCTGCCAACTTTCCGACCGAAAAATACTCACTTTCTTAAAATACACGCGGGGCGAGTCAAGCCTATTTTCATTGTTTTTTTTTTGTTGTCTCGTCTTTTTCGACAACGTTACGTGTTTCAATGTCACGATATCGATTGGTATTTTTTTTCTCATCCGATCGCCCTCGACTGCCCAAATTTTTGAATATGCAACGTTACGGTTTTTCGTCTCAAATTTTCGGTCCGAAAAATGATATTTCAATGAGAAACATTATCGGCAACCTGTCGCAAAATTTGCCAAAAATCATGGCGGGAAAAAGCAACTCGCGTGTGACGTCACAATTACATTTCGACGCTCGACTTTTACCTCACGGCCCAATTGCCACGGCGCGAACAACAATCAACTCGCTTTTCGAACATTTCTAAACGTGTGCTCATTATTTTCTCAACAATTTCCATTGATTCATCGATTATTCGTCAAAGCACGATCGAACATAACCACAATCGAGTTTCTTCGAGTGAATCTACAAATCTCCGAGCCTGTTTATCTGCTTGGCGAAGGGGCATGACCCACAAAATCGAAATCATCGGTCCAAATATTGATCGTTTTGTCTTACCAAGTGGCAGAATCGCTGTCAAAAATTTTATTGGAATCGGTACGAAAGTTTTTTCGTAGAATTCGGCGAAATGTTAAATTTTCGTGAATCGATTGAAAATCCCGTGTTTTCTTGGCCAGCAAGATTCTTACTTAACATTTCGTCAGGGCCATAAATCGTTCTTTTTTGGGATCCGATCGAAAAATCGGTACAAAAATTGTGGGCATTTCAAAAATTCAACAAACAATTAATAGAAAATCGTATCTTTCGTGCTCGACGTAACAAACTTTCCTTGTTTTTTTCATATTTTTATAGACAGCTGCGAATTCGGCTCAAACAAATACTACATGCTATGCGGTCTCGGAGGTATTTTGTCCTGCGGTATCACGCACACCATGCTGACGCCGTTGGATCTCGTCAAATGCCGTATCCAGGTCGACCCTGAAAAGTACAAAAATGTAGTCAATGGTTTCAAAGTAAGCTTGTTCAACCTTAGAATTCTATAAGTTTTGTAGGAGAGCTATGATTAGCGTAGCTCCCTAGAGGAACATGAAAATTTAATTTAAAGTTATTATCAAAATTCATTATTAATTATTAATTAATTTAATTTATCCTGTTTTATTTTAAATAATTTAATTTTTATATTGAATTCAATTGAAATTGAAAAAAATTCAATTGTATTTTTCAATTCAATAACAATTTAATATTGGATGAATTTTGAGGTGACTCTTGCGGATGGCGGCACTCGAGGTCTCGGCAGGGGTTGGGCACCGACCTTCCTCGGTTACTCCATCCAAGGAATGTTCAAGTTCGGACTTTACGAAGTTTTCAAAGTCCAGTACGCCGAGATGTTGGGCGAGGAGCTCGCGTTCGAGTACAGAACTGGATTGTATCTGGCGGCTTCTGCCTCCGCTGAATTCTTTGCTGACATCGGTCTCGCTCCCCTCGAAGCAGCGAAGGTAAAAAATATTGCGACTCAATTGTAATTGCAGTTTAGGCGGAAATTACTGGAAATATTTCGATTTATTATTTCCAGCAAAAATTCGTTGAATTTCGAAGTATTAAATTCAGCTCAACACATTAATAATTGGAAAATTATTTTAAAAATAATCATTGGATCCAATCGATAAATCCAAGGGTCAATTTTCACAAAAAGAATTGAGCGATTACAAAAATTCGTAAGTTCTCGAGTAAACTTGAGCGCCGACTCGTTTTATTTTCATCGATAATGAAAATTCAATTGAATATCAATTGAATACTTATATTTCTTATAAATATTATTATCATTCGATTAATTTTTTCTTCAAATAGATTGAATTATTTGAAAATAATTTTTGCCGTTTGGCTGTGATAATAAGGAAAAGAGATGGAATAGAATTTTTGTGTTGAATGAATAAAGGTGCGAATCCAAACGATGCCGGGATATGCAAACACTCTCCGGGAAGCCTGGCCAAAGATGTACGCCGATGAGGGATTGGGAGGTTTCTACAAGGGTCTGGTGCCCCTTTGGTTCCGCCAGATTCCGTACACGATGATGAAGTTCGCTTGTTTCGAGCGAACTCTCGAGCTCCTTTACAAATACGTAGTGCCTAAGCCTCGCATGGAGTGTACGAAGGGCGAGCAGCTCGTCGTGACCTTCGCCGCTGGTTACATCGCCGGTGTCTTCTGTGCGATCGTTTCCCATCCAGCCGATTCGGTGAGTACAGAATTGACAGAAATTCCAAAAATTTTATGACTCGAAGCTCGCAGCGGCATTGAATTGCAACGAAATTACCTTTTTACTTCGCCAAAATTCATCATTTTGATGAAGAATTTAATTATGAGCGATCATCTAAAAAAATCAAACAAATAATCATAAAAAAATCAATATTTTTCGTTGCAACGAAAATGTAATGTTGAAATTTCATTCGACCAAAAACCAGGTCGTCTCGAAGTTGAATCAAGAAAAGGGAGCGACAGCTGGTGGAGTTTTGAAGAAGCTCGGTCCGATGGGTGTATGGAAGGGTCTCGTGCCGAGAATCGTAATGATCGGTACCCTAACGGGTGCTCAATGGTTCATCTACGACGCGGTCAAGGTTTACCTGCGCATGCCGCGTCCCCCACCACCAGAGATGCCTGCCAGTCTCAAGAAGAAATATGGCATGGAATAGAGAATTCTCGAGTGCTGTGCGCGCTCGACTAACAAACAAACAAAAAACAGAAATAGACGAGAAGAAAAAAGCGAGAGAGAGAGAGAGAGAGAGAGAGAGAGAGAGGGAGAATAGTGGAAAGACGCCGATTAAAGTAATGGGGAAGAAAATAGATGAATTTTGGTGAATTGAAAGAAAGACCTTCCACGGTAGAGAAAGATCGAGGAGAGAGCAGGGATTAAAATTCCAAACCTCGACACTCTCTGCCGCATTGACGTAGTCCAATTGTCAAATTGTCTTGACATTTTGTTGCTTCGTTTACACTATTTTATTCAGTATTCGTCGACAGCTTATCATTAACACACACACACAAACGTACGAACGTGTTTTTTTCATGCGCGGCGACGTTAACTGTTTCGTGAGACTCAATAAATCCAAAATTTTGGAAAAAATAAAAAAAATTGAGGCTTTTTCGCGTCCCTCCCGAACTCCCCCCCCCCCCCCCCCCCCCCCCCCCCCCCCCCCCCCCCCCCCCCCCCCCCCCCCCCTCCCCCATCCCAAACGAAAATTCAAATAAAACTCTTCCGATCCGATGACGAGACCGTGAACTAATTTTTAGCTTCTTGACACGGTCACAGGTCGTAGAAATTTTTTTTTATCGGCGATAATCCCGATAATAAGCGTCATTAGCATTGAGAAACTCGTTTCATTGAGCAGTTTTTTTTCTTCTCGAAAACTTAATATTCTGCAAATTCACATTCTTCTCCTCGAATATTCATTGAAAAATTTGAATGAATTCGTTTTTTTTTCGATTTTTTTAAACCTCTGGCGTGAACCGTTATATCGTTAAATCCCTGAATGCAATGGTGGCAAAGTATTTGATTCTTTGTTTTCCGGGCTTATTCGGAAAGATTTGATCGCAAATTTTTTTAATTCTTCGGGGAAAAGCAGAAAATTGGTAAATTTTTCTGATTGTCATTTATTTAAAAATTACATTTCACGAAGAATTCCGTCTACTAATTCTGCAGAATCTACACGATCGAATCTTCAGGTTACTGAGAAATCGGCCGCGTCCGTTGTTCCGAAATAAAAAGGAACAACGCGAACGTTTTTTTATTTTCAAATAAAAAAAAGTAGGTCGTTCGGCCCGGAGGCACGATGAGCCTCGAAGTATTTTACGAATGGTGGTGGAAATTTATTCAAAAATCAAGTTTAACGTTACAGAGTTTATCGGGAACTGCTTTGAATTCGTCGATTCTCAATATATCGATGAATCACGAAACAAAGTCTCTTCGTTGGCCACGCAATATGAAACACGCATGGTAAGAAAAATGAGTCACCAAATGGTTGGTCGTATGTTTCGATGAGAAACCAATTTCGGAGATTCGTGAGCTCGGTGTCGATTGGGCGCTTGGGGAAAATGTCGCGCGCGCACACGCACAGAGCGACACACGCACGAATAGAGTTTGTTGAATAAATATTACAAATAATTACGATCGAAGACAATTATGAGAAAATTGTGACGCCTTTTTGTTGTTGCTGTAGGACGGAAGGAGATTGTTTCTTCTGTCTCGTTCGGATCGTGCATTACGTTGTTTGGCTTCCAATTGTCTTCGGTAAACGAAGAGTGGTCTGAAGACTTTGCTTTCCTGGGCCTCGAGATCGTTTTCCAAAGGGATTGGCTTCTCGGGCTCGACGGATCGGATGCTCCTGGGCACGGAAGTGGAGCTCGTGGGCTCGAGCTTGGACTTTTCCGACTGATTTTTATCGGTCAAGCGAATCCGCTCGATAAAACCGTTACTTCCGGTTGGGAAACGTTTTGGCAAGCCGTAGGCTTGGATGCTAGGCTCGCGGGCTCTGGCCTCGGCCAGAATTTCGTTCTCATTGATGCAAAAAATGAGGCAAACGAAAAATAGAAAATTCTGCAAAGAAATTGATGGGAAAATCACTCGGGGCTCTCGAGGCGGATCCACCGACCGGAAGTCACGTGTACTCACCATTTTCATCGACATCCTTGCGACCTCTCGATCCTATTTTGGCTCCTGGTAATAAAAAAAAAAAAAAAACGATAAAAACTACGATCTCCGGCAGCGAGTCAAAGATCGAATGAGTCAAATATGAGGCTCCAGCAAATCTTATATAGTCAGAGAGTCTCGTATTGGATATAAAAGTAAGAAGGATTTGCCCAGGTGGGCTCGCCAGCAGAGATGCGTCAATCTTTAATTCACAATTCCCCGAGAGAGAGAGAGAGAGAGAGAGAGAGTCGAATCGGAATTCAGTGGAAAAAAAATTAATGTACGATGATTCTTCCCGGTAGCGATCCCGCTCGATCTTCTCCACATTGGTTCGTGACTCATTCGAGATACATCAACATGCCAGAACCAAGTGCATCGTCCTCCTTCTCTTTTTCCACTCGTTCATCCACCAATAAACAAACAAGTCTTTATAAACACTCTTGAAAGTAACTCCTCGATCTGCTAATCGATGACGATCCGTTTACGTGCCATTAAAAAATTCCTTGAACCATACTCGTGCGCCAAACGACGACTCAACACTTTCCATAACGCCGAGGTTTTCATTACATTTACTTTTTTTTTATCTTCAATTTAATAAATTAAATTATTTGAATTTATTCATTTAAATGAAAGAAATTTTTTAAATTTCAATTTATTTGAATTAAATGAAATTTGGTTTATATCAATTTATCTAATCTTATATTAACATTTAATGAATTAAATCAAATTTAATTTATATTTGATTAATATAATTTAATTAAGTCATTTTTTATTGATCGTTTGTTCGATTTACAAAAACGTGACAATTTTTCGTACCAATTTGGTGTGTTTGATCGTAAAAAAAAATCGTTCTATCGTCCTGGCCAAATATTAAAAAAGAATTTTGAGATTTTTCTTTGAGAAAAAACGGAATTTCGTTGCATTCCATCGTTGCAAACTTCAACATCGTGAAAATTAATTGAATTTGCGAAATTCAAGAATCGTTGTCGTATTCGGGCGAGTTATAACTTCGGTAACGAGGCTGCTGGTTGTTGTAGGGAACTCGATAATATCCGTTAACATTGTAACGGCGAAAAGCGGCGTTATTTCTGCGCAGATTGTTGGCCGAATATCTTGCAGTATTCTGACGAATTTTGAAGAGCGGCCTAAACACGATGTCTTCGGCGACATCCATCGTCTCCGACGAATCGCCATTCTCGCTCGCGATCGGCCCTCTTGGTGACGCGTCGCGGACAGACCGGATAATCTGCGAATATAGTACATCAATGTGCTCCCCCTCTCTCTCTCTCTCTCTCTCTCTCTCTCTCTCTCCGATACTTGGCACTCCCCACAGCAGGGTTCGGTGACCACGAGCCAATTTTTCAAGCGATCGGCTCGTTCAACATTGTTTTCAATTTTCTATCAAGTCCGGAGACTCATTTTCCCATTTTTTTTTTCTTCCAAAGTAATTAGCCGCGTGCCAAAACCAGCATTAGAAAAAAAGAGAAAAAAAAAGATCGTCCTGGTGTTAATTTATCGCTTCAAGTGGACACACTGGGTCATTTTGACCCCGACGATTTTTCGTCCAAATAATCAATTCAGGGCCACGCAAAATTTTTTAACTTTTATCAATTTTCTTGAGTTTGTGTAAAAAATAGGGGTAACAAGGGGTAAATTGTTTGGAGCCAACACTTTTTTTTATTCTTCGATCAATTGGCCGATCAAGTAAGGCGAACGTTTTTTTTTGTTTCTCGGAATATAACAATTTTTTAAATTCAATTCATCAATTAAGTTTATTTTATTGATTAATCAATAATTTAATTTAATTTTATTTCATCTATGTTGTCAATGAAATTTATTTAATTTGAATTTCATTCAATTACTCAATTAAATTCATTTCATTGATTTCTTAATAATCAAATGAATTTTAAATATATCTAATTTATCAATAATTAGATTATATTTAATAAAATGTAATTTATTAATAAAGGTAAATTTCATTGGGGAATGAAATTGGGGCTACGGAGTTGAATGATCAAGTGGGAGTGTTGGTAACTTGTCGATTTACCTCTGGCTTGGTAGGAGGTTCCGGTTGATCGTAAACCGGAACAATGGGTAAGGTCGCGACGACCGGAAGCGTTCCGGCGTCGCTCGATTGCTTGATCTCCGGAGGAGTTGGCAATAAAGCGACCAGAGGATTCGCCGCTGCTTTCGGTGAAGAATCTTCAGGATTTACGACCGAAACGACTGGCACTAAAATTCCGGTATTGCCATTCGGAACTGCACCATTTTCACCGATTTTCACGTCGTTTCTCTCTTCCAAGTAACCCACTTGCGGTACCTGCACATTTTACACAATAGTATCGCATTAAATCAACATTTATTCGCTTTTAAAGCCTGCTTCCTGTTATCCCACTCGAGCCTACGAGCCTCACGCAATTTTGTCCTCATTAGAGCTCCATTTTAATTAATTATACATTGTTATTTATTCGCGTACGTACGCTCGTGCATGTTAATTACAATCTATTCGCGTCGTAAACGTTACATAAGAAAGCTGTATACGATTCGTATCTGATTTTAATTTGGGCGAACTTGGGCATGATCCTTCAAGGTGCATCTGTCAGCTTGGCTAAAATTCATATTTTAAAAAAACGCTCACCAATGGAGTCGAATTCGGAGGATTTCTGAGATCCGAGCTCGTCGGTGCTCCGTTGGAGGCTCCCGAGAAGCTCACAATTATGCAGGCCACGGTGCAGCAAACTTTGAGTGCCTGGAATAAAATCGTTTAATTAATTTTTTATTTCAAAATTTTTGTTCATCTTTTTATTCCGGAGCCTGGATCCAGTGGCCAATCGAGTTTGAACGTATGATACGAAATTCAGAATTCGTGAAGGGGAAAAAAATATTTGCCGAGAATATTATGCCACGTGGATATAAATGGCAGTGACTAAGATTTAAAAAGAGTGTCAATTATGGGGATATACAGGATAAAAATTGAAATCGCACATCCGGCATTTGCTGAGAAACACGCAAACGGACGAAAGTGATGACGAGAGGAGGAACGGCGTTATAAATCGTTGAGAAATACCGGAAGAGCATAATTGCACTTGCAAATGATCGTGCATCAAGAAACCCACACGATTCTTGTTACAACAATGGCACCGATATTCCCAAGGAATAAGAATCTCGAGAGTCTCGCACGGATTGCATGGATTCAATTTGTAATTAAAAAAAGAGAAACATTTTATTTTATTAAAATTTTAAAAAAAATATTTATTATTAATTTTTGTTGATGTTGTTGTTGTTTTTTTTTACCTGGAGCGGCGAATTCATGTTCGTTGCTGTTTTTCTCGTTTTGTGAAAATGATTTATCAGGGAAAAATTGGATGATACGGTGGAAAAATAGGGAAAAACTAGGGGGAGGAGCCGGCGCGACGAGCTTCGAGAATGTTTTGGCAACTAATTTGGAAGCCTCGTCGATTACGAGCTTTTATATTTCTCGGCTGGAACGACGAGGAAGAGTGCCAAAAGAGTGGCGAGAATCTTTCCAAGGGTGTTACTGCGTCGAAAATAATTAACAGTGGTTCGCTAACGCGGCTCGCGAGGAACGGATAACGGGCGGTTCGATCAAGGGGGGTCAACTTCGGGGTTCAAGGTGCTATTGGAAGAAAAAAAAAATGTAGCCCGATGGACGATGTGTATGAGAGGAACGAGGCGTACTAAGGAGCGAATACGATATTGCTCGGAGACTCGTGTGTCGTATTTAACGAGTGATTAGGGAGTCGAGGCTTCGTGGAAAAAGGCCAAACTGTGTTAGCGCGTGTTGGCTGGGCGCGTATAAAAGCGACTGGAGCGAGCTGCCCGAGGTGTTCAGAACTCGAAGAACCACGGCGATACCGTTTCTAAACGAAAAACGTCATTTTCTCGTGACTCAGTGATCATGGGACTACGCGATTCATTGAAATTCATCGTTCTCGTTGCCTCGCTGCTATCCGGAGCTTGTGCCACGGAATCAGAGACTCTGGTGCCCCCGGAAATGTCCTCGGAATCCTTGGAGGAGGATTCTTCGTCGTTCAGCATCGGCACAACGACCTCGAGCTCCCTCGGACCATTCGGCAGCCAGGAATCGAGCTCGAGTCTCGCCTCGACAATCATCGACGTAACCGAGTCTACCCCGGACAACGAAAAACATCACGAGGAACCAAAACTCCCCGTTAATTTGTTCTCCGAGGACATTCTTCTCGATCCTAACATCGTTCTCGCTCGACTGGCTCGCGACGTTAAATCCTTTCCGGAATCGTCGAAATACAACGAATTCTATTATTATCCTCGACAAAACCCTCAGAGAAGGATCGATCAGCCGCTCAACTTCCGGACCCAACAACTCAACAATAACGTCAAGAAAGCACGCATCTATCCTGTCTTTCCTGGCAAAAAGTGAAAAACAACTTTTCCAAATAATGTTTATCCGATCGCTCTCTCGTCCTTTTCGTACATATCGAAACGAGAGGATCGTCCGTGGAAAAAGTTACAGTCGCGTGAAAAGAAATATATCATAATGTGATTAAAGTTCGCAACGTCGGACGAAAAATATCTATCACCATTTTTTATACGATTTTGTTATTGGATCGTGAAGAAAATTGTTTTATCGTCCTGATATTTCATAAGAATCTCGAGCTCTGCTCAAGAAATAAACTTTATTTTAACAATTTATTCATTTGTTTATTCAATTTATTATTTACTAAGAATCGTTCGGGGCCAAATATTTTTGTTTTTTTTTTTTTGTTTTTTTTTTTTTTCATGAATGTTAAATGAAAAAAATGATTTTACCGACGATTTTGGGCTTGCTCTGCTCAAGAGAAAACATGAATTCGTTGCATTCCAATGATGCAAACTTTAATATCGTATAATTTATAGATAGCAGATCCAGGAGGAGGATCTTTGTCGCGTGAGATTCAGTCTTTGAGGCTCATTGAATTATTATCATTGATTAGATCGAGGAGTAATAAGTGCGAGTAAACTATGAAAAGTTGGGCGCCGAACGTCGACCTGCTTTCCTCGACCTTTCGCGATAAGCCAGTTGTTGCCGATATACGAATAAAGGTCGGAGCACATTCGTGCCAGCCGCCGTTTCCAAATCGTCATCGTTCTCCTCTGCTACGCTCATTATATTATCCTCGTTATCCTCCTCGACGATCGCTCCCAAAATTGAATTTTCATTTTTAGCCTCCGCAACGTTTCGTTTCTTTATCCCCAATCTCGATCCCATCGTTTCGACGTCTCCGCAATCAGGAAGGCTCCATTTTTCATCCAATGACGAATCCATCATTGGCAATGATTCGACCAACGTCCACGACACGATCATCATCAGGAACGTTGCCAATTGCATCATTTTTCGTGCCTACGAAACAACACAAACGGAACAAATAAATTTCACATTATTTCACGTGTCAAATCGTTTTTCATTTCACTGATTTTCTCGATTCTATTTTGCATCGTCACATCATTATTCCCAAATTTTATTAAATTGTTGAATTTTATTACATCATTAAATTCGTTAAATTTCATTAAGATGAAGAAAAAAACAACAAATTTTAATGAAAAAGTGATAATAAATTTGTTTTTCTTCAAATTAAAGAAAAAAAAGTGTTTAAATCATATATTCGTGTGTAGCGGATTCCCTTAAAGGTGTTTCTACGTGCCTTACCATTTGAGAAAATTGTTTTTCGATTGTCCTGGTGAAAACGCGACGAAGCACTTTTTTTGTGAATTATTGTTTTTAAATTGCGACGAAGGCACACGGAGGAGCTTCGAATGTTTGTTCGGTATGAAGGAATTGACGGTGCATTTATACTAAATCCTGACGTCAAACGGGACCGCGCTAAACATTGAGTGACGCGCATTACAAAGAGCGATAAGTGCTCCGGTAAATTCAAAATAAGTTGCTGTTTTGCGTACAAAGATGTGCACAACTCTGTAATGTTTTGGTCATGCACGTTTTGCCCGTTTGCCATGCACGAGACTCGCGACGCAACGAGTTATGCATTTTTATTTATTTATTTCTTATTTATGACATTGAGAAAAAATTATTATTCGTGAGCACGAATCGAGCAATTGGCGGCGTTGCTTGCTCGATAATACTTGATATTTTTCGTTTCCTCACGATGCATTTTCTTTCGGCAAATTCATTCTCGAAATAACGCATTTCGAGTGTATTGCCACTTGCTTTTAGTACGCGCCCGAGACTCTTCGCGTTACTTTGGCTCCGGCCAAAACTGACAAATTTATTACTCGTTAAATCATTCGTTTCCATTCTGTCTGTTTTTATTTTTTATTTATTTCAACAAATGCATAAATTATCGAAGTAAACTTCAGTATCGAATTTTTGTTCATCAACGCGTAAAATATCGGATAATTCCAGACGCGACATTAAAAACGTAGAAGAAGCAGAGAATAGGGGGCAGAACGGAGATGATAAAATAATAATAAAAAAAAACTCGACCCTACAATTTCCCTGATAAATTAATCGCTCCTCCCTCTCTCCCCCTTGCCCCTCGCAGTGTCTTTCCTCCCGGCGTTTTTCTGTTTTCCCATGGACTCGCAGCATCCTCGCGGGTGATTCGATGAAAATCACTGAAAATGTCATATTCCTGCTACCGGAAACGCCACACTATAAATAATGCTTTGGAAAACATAACTTTTCTCCGATCCACCGCTCGCCACCAATCAACCAAATCTTTTTTCTTTCCCAATTTTCTTTCATCAAGTAAATACAAAGATTTACTGCCCTTTTATTTTTCATCATCTTTTACGTTCGTTGTATTTTATTGTTTGCGTGTGTAAGCAAACTCGAGCTGGTTCTCTCCATTAGCCGAGAGAATGTTATATCGAGACTGGTGGTATTAACGCGCGGCATCAATAAAGCAGAAGTAAAGTGCGCAAGCAGGAAGTATTTGAAGGAGTCGATGCCAAAGATTATGATGCTCCTCGATACATCTCCCGAGATCCACTCACCCCGTTGCATGCTCCGGTAAATTCGATTCACCTCGTAATAAGTCTACTATATAAAATGAATCAACATTGTGCGGAGACGCGACATATGTGTACTTTATATACAATATTGATAATATAATTGCTTCTCGACTGAGTTTACTCCCCTCCGGATCCGCGATCGATTCCACTGTGGAGATTACAAAATGTGTGTGTGTGTGTGTTTTTTTTTTCCAATGGTTTTTTTTTTTACGATATTCTCAGCGAGATGAGCATCGAGCTACTCGAACGTCTTTTAGACGATGAAATAGCTGGAGCCGACATCGATGTCACTTTCCTAAGAGACTTTTAGATTCCATGTAATATCCGCATATACTTTATCACATAGGAATATATGGCTCTGAGAGGGTTCGCTCTCAGCGAGCCAATCGACTACAACTTTGTTCGCACTGCTCTTTGGCTCGAACCTCCCTCAATGGAGATTTACCAAATTTACTTCGACAATGCCACGGAATGAAAACAAAAAAAAGCCGACCTATCGTCCCACTAAATTTCATTTTGCCCGTAACGATACCCAAAGGATTATCTTTAATATGGAGATCGCGGCTGCCTGTCAAGTTTTCGTCCCTTTTTCATGGGCCCGCGGCGCTCGATACACAATTAAAACGAATTAATTGGATATGAAATGTTGGTTAAGAGAATGGAATTGAAAATCTTCAATTATAATATTCGTGCAGATTTTGGCCTTTTATTAGCCGAGGGAAACCACCGAAATGTTAACAATTGAATTATCCAACAAAGATTGGACCGCCCGAGCATCGGATTTAATGGACTAAAAGGGAGTTTGCCATGTGGCATACCGAGAAATTAGAGTGACGTGAAGATTTTCATTCATTTGCGCGAGGCTAGTCATCGTCCAATATTCGGCCAAACAGCCAACGGCAGTTGTCATATATTTTTTATAATATACTCCGCCGGAGGATAAGAGCCTCCAAACTATATTCAATAAAAAAAAAAAAAAGTGAAGCACTCCCGAAGCATCATCGCTGCTGAAAACAATTTTCCAATAAAAGTTACGATGGAAAATGTACGGAATTGAGAACAAAATGGATCAATCGTTTATTTGATCGCCCATGAAAATTGCCATTTCGATTGCCGAGTATAAATAGATGGAATATTAAAAATATTGGCTACCCTTGAACGAGACACCAGTGAGATGCAATATGCTCAGCTCCACGGCCCCTGTGGCCCTGGTCAAATATCTCCATTGAATTTACGATTATTTATTGAAAAACTTCAAGTTGCTTCGGTTTTGAGGAAAAATCAGGGATAAACATTTTTCTAATGCCGCAAAACAAAGCAGTCGAGTAGCAGTCGTTTCACCGAGTTTCAATAGTTGTATAAATTCGACTGTATTCGACTGGAGTGTTGAGCCGGTCTCTCAGTTTGTCATCTCATTTCTTATAATATATTCTTCATTTGTCGCTCCAACGCCCGCAATTAACGGTGAGCTTCATTCTCGCGTTAACTGTCCCCTGTGACCCGTGAGCGAATGGAGAAATAAACTTTTCTATGGTGCGATATAAACTCGGCGGAACAAAGTTGAGCTGGATGGAAAAACAAAACAAATTAAAAATAGAAACAACATTAGCCCGAGTCTTGGGGCATATAAAGAAAAATTCAAAGCGAATGGATCTCGTCAAGTATTTTAGCATTCGCTCCGTCATTTAATGGGAAACGGGGCGAGCGATTTGAACATGTAAATAAAACTGTGCTCGTTGAGTATACAAAATTGACAATTATAACGAGTCAATTATTATTTCACTCGTGGCCAATAAATATATAAACAAAATATTTATTAAAAGTTTTTTTTATCATCAAAACTTTATTCAATTAATTTCATCTTTGCCTCGCTTATTATCTAAAAAATATGATCTTTGATATGTGGACTCAATTTATAAAATAATTCACATACAAATATACCTGCCGTTATTATTTATAATAAACCAGCTTCGTAATAATAGTGATTTCATTTCAACCATTTTTCGAAACTCGCCATTTTCTTAACTTATCCAACGTAGCTCATTCTTTTCGAAGAAGTATTTCAGTATTTTCATAATGAAACTATTGCGAAAGGAGGATGATTCGAATTGACGCGCACGAATGAAGAATTCATTTATTTCGAGAGCCTTTCGCGCTCGAAAGCGAAATCTTGTTGTAAAAGATGGATACTTTTTTTTTTTATCTCGAAAGGTTCGACTAAAGTTTTATTTTTTGTCTTCTTTTTTTATTGGTGCTGGCGTAATTTAAACGAAAATAAAATTGGGTTGGGGCTGACACAACGAGGTGTCGCAATCCGGTCCGGTTTTCTTCGTACGTAGCCACTTGCCGTGACAGTGAGGCGACGAGAGCATGCTCCATCTGGTTATCATGGCTTCGGTACCTCCGTCACCCTCGCATCGCCAATCCAAAACCCGTCGCAACGCTTGCGTCTGACAGCGGACACAGACTCGAGTTCCTGGACAAATTTCAAACGTGCCAGATGACCGTTTTTTTTTTTTTTTTCATTTCACTTCGCTCCACATTGATTCGTCCAATCATTTTTTATCCATTTAAATATGACTAATGAAAAATATTTTATCAACATTTTTGAATTTTTGTAAACGAGAAATGGAAGAATTTTCATGAAAATGAATATCGCCGCTGCGACGACCTCGTTCGTTCGTAACTCTAATCGTACGGAGTTCAATGTCGTCATACCAAATTACTCGCATTTCCGTTTTATTTCATAGGGGCGTGATCGACGCAACGTGAATTTATATTGCGGATATTAGTGCATATCGAAGCAGAGGGAAATGAGTTATGGCTTTCCGGCCGGGTCAATTTGACCCGATCCAAAGGAGCACTCGACCAAATGGGTCAACGATAAATATCAATTTTTTCGCAAATCTCTCCATTTTTGTCCATTATTACATTTTTTTTATCGATTAAAAAATTTGTTGAAAATTTTTTTTCATATACCTTCCGTCAATTCTCCGAGGCTGGCTTCTTTGTAGCAAGGCTTCGAAGCCTTGGTGACCGTAAAGGTGACGCAGTATCTGAAACAAGAGGAAACAAACGAAAAAAGTTAAAAATCCATTTGCTCTGAATTTCCGAATCGAATGCACCATCGAAGCACCATTTGGTGCGTTTCAGCAAAATCTTTTCAATAATTTCTTCTATAGCCGCAACTTGAGTGATATTACAGGCTCGGATACGATTCTCCATATTCATTTATACAGTTGTTTATGCCACGTGCGGCAGCTCGTAGCATACGACGACGACGCGTTCAACTTGAAGCCACGCGCGTCAACACATATTTACACGTGTAACCACACGGACGAGGAGTAAACCAGCAAATTGTGATTCGCAGCTGGGATGCAGCATCGAGCTTCGATTTCCGATCATTATGTATATACCAACTTGGATGGGACTACGTTAGCAGGTACACACGAATAACTACAGCCAGGGGATCGAGCAACAACTATTCAGCCGAAACATTCGACGAAAAATATTTATTTTTTCTTTTTGTTTTGAAAATTATTCACTTTTGTTGAATTTTTTCAATTATCCACATTTTTCAAGTCCATTTATTTTTCACGAAAAAAAAAAAATAAGATTCTTAATCAACGTAATTGGCAGCTCTGGCAGAGCCAGAAAATGCATTCCAACGATGCAAAACTTTGACGTTCCGATTTTTTATTTATTATTTTGTGGACATTTTTCGGCTGGCAAATAATATTGGAGAAAATTGTACAGGCTTTTCTTCGTGGCCTTTTATTTTGGGCGCGAGTGAACGAATGTAAACATTGGAACAAGAATAAAGTTCGAGGCAACAGTTTTCGCCTCGCTGCGAGCTCGTGCGTCTGATCGATCGTTGAGCCTCGCTACTTCGGGCTCGTAAGTACGATCAGAAATTTGGACTGTTGGTCGTCGAACGATAACGTCGAAACAGGCCAAGAGCTTCCGCTCACTACTCAACGTGAATAACTAAATTTGTTTAATCCACTCGTTAAACAGCTCGTTAAGTGGAAAACGGAATTTCTCTTTGGCAAATTGAACCTGAATACAAGTTTGACTCATTTTTTTCTTCCTTTTTCATAATTTTCACCCACTTTTCACCCATTTTTCACCAATTTTTCGACTCCAAGCAATAAAATACTCCTTCACATAAATTAATACACGATAGATACGTAGAACGATGAGCTTGTTGGTTTTTTTTTCTTCAACTTATTCCGGTATCTCTGCGATCATGATTCAATGAATTCCAAGGGTTGGCAAAAAAAAAATCATGGCATTTCTATAAATTCGGAACTCGACAAATTTCACAAAGAGTCTCGCGTCGTTGCCACGAATATCGGAATACAAGCGTATAAAAAGTCTGTGCAGAGTTTGTAAACCGAGCCATGAGCAAGCTAGCATGGGCGACTAATACATTTCGAGTGGCACGAATACAAACGATTCCAATTGTAGCTGCATAGAGTTGGGTAGTACGAGGTATAAAGTCGCTAAGTACAGCCGGGCTCTCTCTCTGGAGCGTCATTCGCACGAGTTTCAATTTTAAATGCAACCACATTTCGTCGCGATCGTTTTAATTTATTATCGAAATTGCTGCTGTGGGGAGTGAAAAAAAAAAAAAAAAATATAGATTTTTATTAATAATTTGTTGAATTTGTTGAATTTTTTTTTGAATCGCGCTAATTTTTCGAGCTGATTAATTTTTTAATATAAAGAATGACCTTAAAGAATATCGTTGCATTCCGACGATGCAAGCTTGAACGTCAATTTCCTTTTTTTTTTTATATTCACTCCAAATGGAAAAGTATTGGATATTTAAAAATTTTTGTCAGCCGCGAATGTTTGTCCATTGAAAAAGGAAAAGTTCGTGTCGAGTCCAGAGTGTAATGACAAACATTGAAAGAAAAAGAAAAAAAGCACTTCGGACCAAAAATAATGGCTCATTAGCTGCCCCAAATAAACCAGTATGATAAACAGGATATATGCGTGTAAATATGAAAATGTTAAGATGGGGATAAATCGTTTGGTCGTTGGGATCTTTCCATAGCCAAGGGTTCTGCTCCATTATTCACGAGCAGTGTCCATTCACCCGGAATTCCCGAGACGAGAGGACGAGGCCATAGCATGAGAGATTCTCTTGCCAGTTGACATTTGCACATATGCACACGCATGCATATATATATATATATATATATCGATACTGGATATGTATATGCATAGGGAGTAGAAGCCACGTTAGGCGTTTATTACGAAGGCATTGATCGTTGGTGGAATTTAAAAATACAAGTGTTTGTCAAAATGTTTGTAAATGAGGCCGATTTTGAAGGTTTATTAACTTTGATGACTTGATGATTACTCACTCTTTGGATGGATCGTTCGCCGAGGTGTCACGATAACGGAGACGGAGATTCGTTCTTATGTCGTTGCTGTCATTCATGTGCCGCATGCCACTCAATTCCGCCGGAAGGAGCAAAGCAACTTCTGCAAAAATGAATGAATTTGTTTTTTTTTTTTTCTTCTCATTATTATTATTGCTCACCTTTTAATGCAAATTGAGGATTTCGCTTGTGACATTTGGTGCCTTGACAACCTCGATACTGAGTCAACTGAGGACAATGCTTGCCACCATTCTCCGCTGCTCTCTCAACCATCCTTGACCTTGATTGCGCACCAGGACCACATTCGCTGTTGCAACTTGACCACGGACCCCAACCCGAAACCGCACAATCCAATACTGTAACAATTAAATTATTCAATAGTTTTTCTATTAAATAAATCAATGATATTGGAAAGTTGGAAAAAGATGAAAAGAAAATAGGAAGGGCGGGAGAGTCGAAGAGGAGGAATATAAAATGAGAGAGGGAGAGGGAGAAAGAAAGATCTGATTGAGTATAAGGGAGTAATGGGGTGTTGGGAATAGCAGGTTTCGAGGTTAAATAGTAGGAGCTCCGGAGAGAAGGAAAATTGAGAGAATCAGGGTGAGATAGTGCGAGAAAAGTGTAAACGTCAAACTAAGAGACTGACATTCGATCCGATATTTGTCGCAACGCAACGAAATTTGTACCTGGAAAGAGTTTTCATCTTGGGTATCGTTCCCCGAACGTGAATTTTTAATCAAACTCGCCACCAGAAAGCAAAAATTCTCCAGCATCGATTTACAATTTTCTTCTTATTTTTCAAATAGAATGGAATAAAATTCGAGTTTTCTCGGGTTTTCAAGTTTGTTCCATTTATCCGAAATAATTCAATTGTTCCTACGTTCAGAATGATGATCGCGATGCTGCGTTATTTATCGATAAATATATCGAGCGTCAACGTTTTTTAGAGGAGAATGAAAAAAATCAAACGTTGTCTCGTTCGGTCGTACAAATAGATGGATTATTGATAAACCAAGCCCCGAAATGTCTCGTAAAAGCAGCTCGAATAATCAGCAGCGGGGAGGACACAAAACATCGCCGAAACGTAAGCGTCCCGCAGGTAAATTCAATCAAATTAATTCGATTAAATCAACGAGCCAGTATTTGTCGAGTGTCAAACCGCACAGGCACGCCTCCCGACCCGATCATCTCGCTCCCTTGACAAGTCTCGATTCAATCGCTCCATCTCCCAAAACAATACCAAAAAAAATAATAAAATAGAGTCACGCCTCGCTCAAAAACTATACAAGGTAAAAGAAACTCTCGCCACAAAGACCGAGTACAATGAACGGGCTACCGAGTGATTTTTTTTTTTTTTTTTCAAGAGTCGTTCATTTGTTGGAATATTTTTTTCTTCCCTTTCGGCGGTAGGACGTATTCACATCCTTTCGGCGAGGGCGCAAGCTGTATTGTCGACGGTGCTTGAGGACGTTATCGAGAAAACCCTCGAGGACGCGAGAAAAATGGCCGAGGAGGCGGGTAAGGATCGAGTTTCATTGCAAGAGGTTGAGGAAGCTTTGAAAAAGCTTTGCGAACGTTTTCATCCGAGAGCTTCTAGGATTGCCAACAAAATCATGGAAAAAGGTCAACGCAGATCAGGCCGAAAATAAACTTCATATTCCTGTTCCGCAAGCGTTTGCGTCGCCAATGCCTCTTGATGTCTCTGCTCTTCGTTTTTATTTGCTCTCTCTCTCTCTCTCTCTCTCTCGATAATTGCCAATCGAATGTGACCGTTCGGTCCAACGCAATTTCAACTCTAATTTTATAAATGCCCGAACCAAATAAATTTGTAAACGTTTTTCTTTGTTGAAAAAAAATTAATAAATAAATCATTGGGAGGAAAGAAAATGCTCGTGGATATTTCAAGGCTTGCCAAGTCTCAAGCTCTCTCTTCTTTAGCCTCGAGCGACGCCCTCTCGTCTCGTTAATTTTTCATTTTTTTGAGCCCTTCTGGCTTGTCGGAGTTGCCAACACCACGCGTCACCGCTAGCACTCTCGTTTTCCATAAACATATAGAGGATTCAACTTCCGTAAGTAGATTGAAACTCGCGCGCGGTGACGACGTGTTCTCGCGTACAAGGAAAAACAATAAGGTCGAGGGGAGGGGCAAGAGGAACAAAACCCGCCCTAAAAATGTATTTCTATGAATTTTTTGTACAAATTTCAAAAACCATGAAACCGTATGGCTTCTTTATTACCTTCCCCATCGACGTACGTTTCCTTACTCGACGCAGTATCGCTCAGTCTCGCTAACACTTTGATAAATAACTGGCAAAAGATATTTTCAGATTTTTTATTTTCTTCATTCCAGGTGTTCGAAAAATTCTATAGTCTCTGTGTTTTCATATATAATAAATAATAATGGGTAGGGGACGTCTAGGACCGCGGGAGGGGGGATCGTGGAGAAATGGTGAGCCGAGGTGAGTGGAGAGACTAAAAATGGTACAGCGAGGAGACAGAATCCTTCTTCCGTCTGGAGAGTTGGGCGGCGCGTTTGTTTGGAGGAAAAGCTCGTGCTAAGGATTTAAAAGATCCATAAACATGGCGGCCGAGCTCAAGCAAACAAAAGCTCGTAATTTACTCAATTTTCCCATGCGCATCATAACGTATCGCAATGGTGGCCTCGTTATCCTTTCGTATCCGCATAATATAAACATTGCGATACTTGTGTTTTAAAGCTGCGAGGAGAAGGGGAGCTCCGTTAAAAGGGAACATAATCCTCGTACAAGGATAGAGTCGAGATAGCCGAGAGCAGACACAATTTATCCAGTCTCGTTAGCTCTCCCTCCACAAATAACTTATTACCCGGTTTATTTAAGCCACGAAACAGCCAAACCGCGAACACACCACTTTAATCCAATCGAATCCGAGTCCACGTACTCTTTGGAGAATAACCAATATCTCGGCAAATTTTCCATCGAGAGCTTCGAAAACAAAACACATGTCAATTGATTTATAAATTTATTGATCTATTTCATTATTTTATTTATTCTTCAATTTGTTTGCTGGCTTGGCATTTTTTTCAATGAACGAGTTTGTTTTGCTTTCGATGATTAAATTGCATCCAACGAATAGCCCGTGGCATAGCTATTAGATGGGCTGAATTGGGAATTGAGCACATGGGCGAACAAACTTACGAGACTTGTGACGCCGCCTATGGATCCAAGTGAAGCAGGTAAGGGTACTTTTTAATTAATTTAATTACTGCGAGAACGAGCCTTTCCCGGAGACTCTCTCCTCGTCTTGTCAACGTATCTCACGAGAATTTCGGTCCATTATAAAATTGCGATTGCTCCGCTCTTCTTAATTAATTTATTTCATAAATAATACATTTAATAGTTTATCGAATTGTAAATTGAATAAATTATATATTTTATTAAATTAATATGAATTTAGTAATTTGATAATTTTCAACTTGAAAATGAATCTCGATGGAAAATCGATAATCGTTGTTTAGAAGAGTCGTGACGTTCTGGTATCGAGATTCGTAGCACAAGTTCCCCGGAGATATATGCGCACGGAGCAAGGTAAACACATAAGTGACAATCAAACGTCAGTTTATATCATAATAGATGGCCAACACATCGGACAGAGATGGCTATTAGCGTTATCGAGTTAACACAAAACCCTCGCCATGCGAATTCATGCCGATCCGGCTAGAGGGGCTCTACGAGGAGACGATATATATGTTGATGCAAGTTTGCAGGAACCGCTAATACCTTGCCCATTTTGAAACTGGATTAATTACGAAAATTTCAACAAGTCGATTAATTATCAAAATAACCAATAAAATATATATTTTCCGAATTTTATTTGTTAGAAACTTGAACATTATTTTGTTTACCATCATTTCAAGAAACCGAGTCGGTTCGTTCAAAAAATCGTTTCGAATGGAAAAAAGTGTAAAAAAGACGAGAAAAAAATATTGAAAAAGATTTTGCCATCGGTACGAAAAGTCCGATGGAAAATGTCGAGGCAACAACCCCCAAGAATATATGTATGGGAGAGCGGACAATTGAAGGAAGAAGGAAGAGCAGCCGGGGGGGGGGGGGGGAGAAAGAATAAGAGAATTCTCGTGTTTCATTGGGTCCCACGAATGGTTGACCGAAATTTCACGCTCCGAGTCTCGGAGCAAAGTATTCCAGGCATGCAGAGTATGAAATAGTTGCTGCTTTATATGAAGAATATGTATAGAGATGCATGAGAGAAAAGGGCGCAAGTATCGAGCAGGAGAGCCGATTTAGTGGCTCGAATAAGGCCCTCTCGTTGGCATCGGTTAGTTACGTATGTTAGAGCAAGGTTATATGGAGCCAGCACGAAGCACTGCTGGTTGAGTTGTATCGGACGAATAACGTCGAGAGTTGGATCGCACTCTCTGTTGTGAATACGTGTGGCCGACTAGACAGGGTGTAGATTCTCTTGAGACAACAATCCTCATCCACGAGACTCCATAATTCCTCAGTAACGATAAATTCATCCTTCTGCTGAGGAGCACCCAACCAATTTCTCCTCTCATTTGTATATGTAGCCTGCATTTTCCTTAATCTCCAAATTTCTCGAGACAATTAATTAAACTTGTATGTTTATCACTCAACATACACCTCATTATTATAGATCGTTCGTCTAATAAAAGACCATTATTACCAATATTTGAATATTAATATTTATGTTGCGCATTTTTTTCGCGAAACAATGCGAACGATCTTGGTTAATGGTCGGAGATTTCTAGGACAATCGGATAACGGAGTGATAATTCGGGGCGCTGATCGGATTATTGTTCTTGATTCGTTTGGCAATGATAAATAGGTATTACGCTTGGAGCTGATCGACTCGTTAATTATATAAAGCCTACACAATTCGGATGATATCGATGCTGCTTGTTAATCAATATTAAGATCAACTAATTCCACGAGTTGGACAAGCTGACAATGAAATATTCGTCATTTTTTTTTCTTAAACATGAATCGATGAAAAAAAATGTCTCCTTTCCTTAAAAAAGAAACTTTTCTTTTCCGAGGGAGAAAAAAATTGGAAAATGAATGAAAAAAAAAGTCAGCTCACCGCGAGTTGGTGCCCAAGGAGCTAATAAATTGAGATAATAGGCAGGAAAAAGGAAGAAATAATTTCATTGATATTCGAGCCTGGACGAGAAACGTCAATTGCCATCAAGTATGAATCACCGCAGTATGGGTTCAACCGGCCCCCGCTCTCTCCGGGTATCCGAGCAACTTGCCATGATTTAGCATACACTCGGTTGGTTTGGACGACAAGTTTGAGTTTGGCCGTGCACACATGTCGCTATGTGTGTATTTTCGGGTCAAGCCATGCCTGCAAGGGACATGGAAAAGGAAATATCTCGACATACCTGGAATCTCGAGATTTGCTCGAGAAAAAAAAAAAGTATTTCGGTCGAGGCTGGTTGGAATTGGCTCGTTGGGTTGTGAGCCGCCGCCGCCGCCGCCGTATCGTGCGGCGTATGAAAAACTTTGGGCCGAAACTTTTCATGGTCGCATTAGGCTAATTACCTGTATATAGAGACTGGTGTGTACGTTTCGCGTGAAAGCCCTTGCTATTCGCGTCTTTTTTTTTCTCTTTTTTTTCTCGCTCAGTCTCGCTCGTTTTTTTGTTCTCGCGATTAAAAGAAAACCACCACCAGTTTGTCGATAAACGCGTGGCCGTCCCGTGCGACCTCGAGAGGCTAGTGGCCAGGACCTCCTTCCGAGCCATAGTCCTCCACGTTTTTTTTTTTTTTTTTTTTTTTTTTTCTCGCACGAATCTCGCATTCTGCGCACGCTTTTTTTCTCTCCGTTCGTCTCGATCGCCCTCGCGGCCGACGACCCTGCTGCGCTGCTGCAGCATTCCAACGACTTGAACCTCATGAGACAACAACAAAAATTGGCATTAAATCGTGTTGATAAAATTTCCGACTTTTTTCATCCGATTTTTGAATGTGCAAAATATTATTTATTGTTTCTGGGGCCGAAATTTGGACTCTGTCGTCTCTTTGACAGAGTCGATTCTATTGGCGTTACATTTATTTTATGCTCATTTAATTAATTAACTCGTTTACCATTGGTTTTGGGAGTTTTTTGTTTTTTTTTATCGAATTTACCGACTGAGCGAGTAACAAAATTGTTAAACTTGCGGTAGTGGGTGAAAAAAAGGTGCGGAAATAATGGTAATAGGGTGCTCGCGTGGCTTTGTCGTGCGATTGAACATCAGGCTTTACATCGTTCTTGATAATTAATTGAGAAAAGCCTCGTCCTCAACGAGGTGCTTTGGTGGATTATAACTCGAGGATGATACTCGAGCCTCCGCGACACGTGAAAAATAACGAGAAAGATTAACGATTGAGGACAACAATGACTCGCCAGAAAAATTCCATTAGTCTGTTACCTCTGGTTAACCTCTGGTCCCCCTCATTTTTCATTTTTAATTTTTTTCCAAATTTTTAAAAACCTTTTTGTTTTCGTCCGCTCCAAGCCGCGCACCGTTATAGTTCGTCCTTATCTTAATAGCAGGTATAAAATATATATCGCGGCGACATGGACTTTCGGAATATCAAAAGATGAAACGAAGCGTGTGTGTGTATATTTTTAGGGTCCGAAAGGCCTAGGCTATTGACGAGCGGCAGGGCCGGTTATGCTAATACATCGAATCTGCGGCCGATACGTAAATTCTGGAGCCAGCCAAGGAGAAAGAAGAAGAGAGAAAGCAAGCAGGACCAGTTACGATCGCTATGGCGATCGCCCGGCGATTAACCTTTATAAGGAGACATTTGTATACCGCATATTGAGCAATTCGAATACCGCGACGCCCAAAACCACAAATATATAACGATCTTTGCCAAACGATTTTATATAGCCCGCATTTGCCCCGCCCCATAACCCTTTCCCGTTATCGCTAAATTCTCATTTTAGCCCTGAGCCCGTCTTCATTTCACGTCCTCGCCCGTTCACCCCCTGCTCTGCTGCTCTCTCCTCCTGCAGTCTGCCTTTTTATCCTGAAATACACTCGGGGGCTATGCGGAAAGAACTCTCCTCACGTCATTTTTTCTTGTTGTTTCTTTTTCTTCCACATCCTTTTGCATTTGTCGCTTTAGTTGGTCCATACCGGTTAACCTCCTCGCGGCGTTCATTCCCGCTTCTATAATATCCTCACTATCTTGTTCATGCGAGTATGTCTCTCGGGTTTGTGCGTGCCCTTGTGTGTGCCCCGCTCTGACTTTTTATCTTTTTATCTCGAATATGCCCTCATGAAGGATTCCGGCCTCGAATGGCCGCAATAAATAATGTTAATCCAATACAGCCCACGCACTTTTGCCATTATTCTCGCTTTGCAACGCGAATTGTATATTTCTTCTATTTGAACCTTGGATTACACACTGGGTCACGTTGACCCCGAACGAGTTTATTGGCAACGAATATTTTGGGCTATAAAAAATCATAGTTTTTGAAAACGAGACAAGGGTTTTCGACTCTTGTGGGAAATTTGACATTTTTCATTATTTTTCATTACTTTTTTGCTTTAGGAAGCTGCTTCAGGAAGTTGGATCAAATGAAAATGTTTAGATAAATGTTTGAAGCTGAGGGACCATCAGGCACGTATTCAACTTTGATTTCTCTCAATCGTCTACATTCTCGGTGAATTTTCCACTTACTTTTCCAATTGTTGGACAATCTTATCGTGGCGGCTCGTTCAATCTTATCCGATAGTTTGATTAATTACTTGCCTCTCGGGCAAGCCTGACCAAGTCTCGGGCTTCCCCATCGCCTCTTTTCCAACAGAGCCCAGTAAAACACTTTCCTCCATTCAATCTCTCTCTCTCGCTTACGTCTACTCTTATTGTTCCTCGAGATTTCAATTACTTCTCGTTACACGTTCCACCTAAATTTTCCAACCTTTGTTCTTCATTATTAGCCTATTCATCGTTCGGCCTTAATTAGCTGCCGAATCGTCTGCCGAGAATTCCAAAATTCACGAATCTTTGGGCCGTCAGTGGGGAAAAATAATGAAAATTCGTTTTCTCCAGATAATGGGAAATCTATATATTTCGTTAAGCGGCAAAGTTCGTTTACAACGAACGGCAAGTTTCCGGATGTCTTTGAGACTCGGTTTTTTTCGAGCACGCTTCTCGTCTTTTTTTCGCATTTTTTTCCCCCCCCCCCCCCCCCCAAAACGTAAAACGTGAGAAAACTCTTGAGATTCTTCTTTCGTTTGAATTTTCTCTCGCACTTTCCCTCATCTTTCTCCGTCTCGAGGAAGCAAAGGTTTATAAGGATAGGCTTTGAGAAATCAATCGAGCGTACCGCGTCCAGGAGAATCGATTGCCACTTTCACAAGTACCGCGCGCCGCTCTCATCCTTCTTTACTCTTTTACGTTCATTCTCCTTTGGCCTTTCAATTTAACTCTTTCACTTATTGCAGATCGATTGAAACTTTGAGCATCTTATTTTTTTTAAATACATTTTTTACCCGTTCAGGAAGACACTGGGTCAATTTGACCCGGAACATGTTTCCGTTTCATCGTTTTATCATCGCATTATTAATAAAAAAAAAAAAAAAAAAATGAACTTTGGCAAAGAAAAGTCGCAAATTCGTTGGATTCCGACGATGAAAACTGCAACGTCATAAATTCGATAAGGGAGACTCTCGAAACGAGAGAGAAAAAGAATTTCCTTAAAAATTAGTATAAATCGAGATAAAATTGTATTTACGATGTAGAGCTGGCCGGACGGCCAGCCAGACAAGAGTCTCGAAAGCTTGAGGCTAAAGAAATTGGTATACAGTTGGAAACAATGGGTCTCGCGAGAAAGTATATCGCAGGGAGGTTTGTTTGAATGGCGGGTGTATAAAAACGAAGAAAAAGGATCGAGTCGCCGGGCACAAAAGGAACGGAACTGAAATGATAGAAAGATACGAGCTGCTTGTGGTTTCAGAGAAAGAAAAAAAAAAAACAAGAAATCTCGAGCGGTGGGAGGAAAAGCGAGAGCAAACGGTATGGCCGAGTGAATCCATCGAAACGATGATATTCTTTACGCTCTCGTTTAGCCCATTTTTTTTTTCTTTCTTTTCTCTTTTCTCTCCGCACAGCTTTCTTCTTCCTTCGAATTTTAGCTCGGTGGCTCACAGATTTCTTGGCTAAACGAGGCGATGAGGAAAAATCTGCGTTAACCAAAAGAACTCGAGTTTCTCGCTGCTCGGAATTCACGGCTCAAAGGCCCACACTAGCCAGGGAGAAATAAAAATGAACGAGCCAGCAGATAGATAGAGACCGAGATAAATTCGTAGAGATTCGTAGTCGTCCACGGAATTGCTCCGGAAATGGCAGACTATATCTTTTTTTCACCCTCTCGCGTATCGACGCCAACGAGGGACAAACATTTTTTTTCTTCAATTTTTCTTGTGCAGATTCGTTGCTGCATGGGTCAAGTAAAAAATCACTTTTTTCTTCTTCTTCAAAGCTCTTTTTCATTCCAACGTCACGGGAATTGAATAAAAAAAATATCGTTTTATTGTCCCGACGAAATATTTTATTCGAATCGCGAAGTCTGCTAAAGAAAAAATGCAATTTCGTTGGATCCCAACGATGCAAACGTAAAAATAATTTTCCAAGGGATATGCAGATGTGTAAATTCGTAAAGAAAAATCCGAAAGTAAATAAGAGATTATTTTGGGAACGTTTGAGTGCCTCGAATTCGTTGAAACGATGAAAATATACTTTCAAATATTTTCCCGACCTACACGACATTCGTAATAAATTTTTTTTCTCCGCTCCACATGCCCTGTGCCATGCATTTTTATTTTCCATCACTGTGCAAGGAGGCTAACAGGCTTTCCTTCATCTTTGATGAAATCACTCCAACCCTTATGTACTCAACCTGCACGTTTTCCTCTCTAAAATCTCGTTTTTATGTCATTCAATTTATGCCAAGGTAAAAAAAAAAAAAAATCAAAAAATTTCGAAAAATTAGAGAGACGCTCTTTTTAAAAATTTCAAAATCCTCGACAATTTATATTTTTTCTAGAAATTCCAATAAAATTCTCAAATAATAGACGGAGCAAAAAAAAATAATCGTTTTTTCCGAAAATTTAACTTCACTCCGCGTTTAACTTTGAAAGCTCGTAACTTGTGCTGCAGACCATATAAATGTGTGGGAGCAATGTGTGAATATTGTGTACTTAAAATCCGTGGTTTGCATGCAGCCATTATAATGCTAATTTCGATGAATATCTGGGCAACCGGTATCGTGGGCGATCAACGACACAATCATCGATGAATTGAACCGCGACGAGGCGGCACCGCGTGCATTCGTACCAACTTGAAAGTCTTTGAAAAAATGTTTCAAGAAATCATACGATTTGGTAAAATACATTGCGAAACGAGAAAGGCGCAGTGGCAAGTGGCACAGTGGTAACGCGTTCTCGGCTCACACGCAGGGGGCCCGGGTTTCATTCCCGCCGAAACCAATGGAATTTTTTCCAAGTGTTTCTAGGTCCACCGAGTAAAGGAGGGAAGTCAAAATCCCCGGGTGGAAAGGGGATGTGTACATGTAAAAACTCACCACCGCAGGCTTCCTTGAAGTCGTTGCAGCAATCGCCGAGTTTGAGACAGGCGTGATCGCAGTAGCAGGGCTTATCATTGAGGCCTTCGACGATCGAGTTGAGTAGAGCTTTTTGCACGACACAAGCGGAGTCTTTGCCGGAGCAGCAAAGTTTTGATTCGGCGCAACTACCGGCGTCCGAATTTTCGAATAGATGAAAAATAACGAGAGCCACAATGGCAATAATATTCGCTTTCTTTTCCATCGTATTTTCCCTCATATATTCCACGTATTTTCTTCGCGAACGTCGAAAAATTCGACAGAGCTGCGATGAGGAAAAAAAAAAAAAATCGTCCAAAAAATGCACTAAAAATTGATTGTTGAAAAAGAAGAAAAAAAAATGAAAAAAAAGTTTTAGTCAGTCGATCAGGCTCCACGCGTTTCGATAAACAAATCCAACAAATATTTCATTTCCGAGACTTATTATTTTTTTTTGATTTTCGATGATGAAACGTCGGGTGGAAAAAAGAGTAACGAAAAAATCGAATGACAAAGTTCGGAGGGAGTCTCGAAGGGCCTCGAGGCTTCAAGGCATACGGGATACAAGTGCGACGTGTCGACGGGCGCTGCGGTGTTTTAAGAGTCAAAGCTTTGCCATTGAGAGGGCCGGGAACGAGGGAGAAAGAGAGGGAGAGGAGGCGGAATAAAGCCCCTACGATCGTTCCCCCACCACTTGACATTGCACCCTGGACTGGCATGCACCGCAGCACACCATGGACCATCCTGAGTTTCCTCATGTAGCCTCCCCAGTTCCCTCTCGATCTTCATACTCTCCTTAATCTTGTTCCTCGCTCTTTGCCCCCTCGCGGGCTTTCCGGCAATATGTCCAGAGCCATTAAAAACAACTTTTCACAAAATTAAGTGCATGAGCAATTTAAAACGTCTTGAAACCTCCAAAAGTGGCGAGAAAAATTATTTTTGCCCGAAAAAAAAAAATTTGTAAAATTTGTTATATTTAATATATAAATAAAAATAATAATATATTTATATTTGGGTTTGCTTGGGTCTGTTTGGCTTTCTCGGTCTCTATTTGGATGGCAAAAAAAAATTATTTCATTACAGGATTCTTTTTTTAAGATCGAAATAGAAAATCGATACGAAAATGGGGAAATTAGAACGTAACGAAAAAATAAATAGATAATCGCATTTTTCGTTTTGAACCTCGCAACGTGACGAGCTTCGGTCTCGTATTTATACGTATCGCTAAGAGTTCGATTGCCTGTAAATCGGTAAAAAAAAGTCAGAGCGCGAACAGCGAGCGGGACGACGTGTCGTGTCGAGTGTGACGTGCAGCGCGACGAACGCGGACGGATACTGGGGCGACGCTGAGCATTCGCTCAGAAGCGACGAAGCTTAGCCGCCACTCGGCAAATTCAACCGCCCGCTCGTGCTTTCGTGTCTCGATCGTACAACTTCAGTCGACAAGTTTCAGCCATGAAAACCGCGCGTTCTCGAGAGCATGCGCCGATAACATCAGCAGGACCAAAACTATACGAGCAAGAAGTACGAGGTGCTGGGGAAACGAGTCGGTCGCTATTGATGCCTCGTGTACAAGGATTTCATTGATTGTCAGCGAAAGAAACTCGATTTTACCCAAATTTTCTATCCTTTTTATTTTTCTATAAAAAATTCGCCCCAAAATTCAAATTTGACGAAATAATAAAACGATAATTCGATCCTTAATCCGAATAAAAATTATTCTCAACATTTCATGAGAACAGAAACTTAATTACAAATTTTTAACCCCTCGAGTCCATATACTGAGTCGTCTTGACCCAACCAAATAAAAAGCGAAAACGAGACTTGGGTCAGATTGACCCAGTGTGGACACAAGAGGTGTGCACTCGGCGAGATTCAATCGGTTATCCTATAAATTTCATTTCCGCGTTGGCACAATCGTTGAGTTCAATGATTCGTGCGAATAGATTATTTTCAATAATGAATATTCAATTAAATCGTGTGTATTATCGAGTAATCAAGAAGCAAATATTCATCGGGAGCCTGTTGGTTAATTTCCTTTCAATTTCAAAATGAAGCCATTGTCCGAATGGATTCCACACGGGATTCAATAATTAAATGAGTGTGTATCGCGACGAATAAAAATTCCTGGAGAATCGTTGTTGCATCGATGTCTGAATAAAATTTCTATCATATTTTTTATTTTTTTTTTTCATTATTTTGTCGTTAGTATTTTCAGCGAGCTGCACTTTAACGTGTATCCGATTGGGGATTAAAGCTTGGTCATCCATTAAATTAATTCCTGGCTTACGGGAATATAGGCTTTCCGCTTGGAAACATAATAACATATAATGTCATTGCATGAAAGAGTCATCTATAGCGCGAGCTCAAAAAATAGAGAGGCAGTGACGAAGAGAGAGAGAGAGAGAGAGAGAGAGTCCATTACGTTTAATTGAGAATGAGAAAAAAATTTCTCATTTGGAATTCCACGGTTCATTGCCATTTGCATAATCGCAACGCATATATACAAACTAAAAAAAGAAAAATCGAAGGATCATTCATTTATTTATGAATTTATTTGTTGATTTATTTATTTCAGTGCCATTTGGATAAAAGAACAATGAAAGTTCAGAATCGGGCACAGCAGATGTGTGACAAAAGTTTGATCATTAGCTATTTCGTAGGCTCGAAACGTAACGATCTTTGGTGTTCTTCATTATATAACGAGCGTGTGTCAAAATATAAAGAGGGGTGTGTGTGTGTGTGTGTGTGTGTGTGTATATAATTAAGGAAAGCAGAGTTAAAGCATTTCTAGATTGGCATAGTCAGCATAACGTGTCTGGCTTGAATGGATGGCAAGCAACTTGGAGCGAGAAAATGATATTAGTTAGGAAAGCAAGAGGGTGAAACACACAAGCAGTTTGTCTTGTGAAACTGGATAACCTTCAGAACTTTCGCTAGCTCGATCGCCCACCTACGTTTGCGATCCTTTTGTGTGTCGTCTTTTTCCCCTCGTTTCGCAACTATTTCTTTCGATTCTCTCTCTCTCCCTCTCTCGGTCCGCCGTTCTCTCAGTCTCTAATAAACTCTGCCAGAGAACAAATCGAATTACTCGATCCACGCCCAAAAGAATCACCAGCAAAACATTATAATTAACGAGGAAATAATCATATTTACTCTACGCGGGCTTTGGCTCTCGATTTCTAACCTCAATGTTTCCTTTCTTTTTCCCCTTTTCTGTATTCCACGTCACGCCGAACTTATTCCCTTTGCTCAGTCTCCGAAGAAAATAAAAAAAAAACTAAACCTGGTCGGCTGATTACATTAGCGAATCGTTCACCGCGTTTTCCGGCGAATTTCGACTCGGAATTAAACGACTTGAAGAATAATACGCGCGGAATTGTCGCATGTGACTACAAGGCTAGCCTTTTCCTTGTCTCTGCTTCGTAAAAATTTATTCCGTCCCCGGAAGCAAAATGAATAAAGTTCGTGAGCTCGCCGTTATTGTTTTCGACTCACACTTCTCCCCGGACTTTTGACCTTCATGCGTGACCGAGCGTCACGATCGTACGGAACATCGAAGGGAAACAATTAGTTTTCACCGCCCAACGAAATCCGAGCCTTTTTCCGAAATTCACACTCATAATCAATAAAACGAACATTTTGGGATTCGATTTCGTAATTAAAACGTCGATTAACAATTCGCCTCGGCGAAATTGCGATCTACCTCAATAAATAACATTGAAATATTCCCCTGAACACTGCTACTCCGCGTTTCGCGCTTGATGTTTCGATTTTAGAGCCTCCATTTTCCCCGGGCATTCGAGTTCATAGGAAATATAGAAATGCATGTAACAGTTAAGCTCGAACTAGAAACACGATACACGAAGCGTGGCAGCTCACTAAAACTCAATTCGAAACTTTTCGGCTCTATTATTTCATGACAGTCAACAAATTTCCACTCGACCCAAGAGAATGCCCATTAGAAACGACATTTTCATCGAGTGCATACTGGCGGTCTCTTTGACCCCAACAATTTTCTCATTTTCGTCAACAAATAAATTTATAGGAACAATTTTCACCCGAAAGAAAGATTATTTAAATCGCTGTTTTATTCACTCACGATTAAGTAGAATTCTCCCCACTTTGAGCACTCCGCTCGTGGACAGCAGTCGCGTTTCGACGAACGATAAAGTATCGCGTCGCGCTTGCCAACCGACACACACGTGGAGCTCTTCATGGGGGCCGGCGCCCGACTAAATAATCATCACCGCGCTCCTCCCGAGCGGCGAACCAATCCAGCCGTCCCTCGCCGCGCGCCCCTCCCTACAGCAGACAGCAAGCGTTCGCGTAGAATACTCGGGACCGCACAGAATGTAAACAAACCGAACGGGAACGCATAGAACGTGAACGAAACGAACGAGTTACACCATACGAATGAACCCCAAGCTTTTAAAAAAATATCCAATGACATATATTTACGATAATTGCCAGCAGTAATCGATTGATCAAATTTTAATTGAATCCAAATCGAATTGATGGTTCCCCAGCCGATCAGAGCGCCCTCGTGCGTCGCTCCACGTGCGTGCGTGTACAGAACGAACACGACCGAGAAAACCTGATTTTCGGTAAATGCGCATGTCGGTTGCGCACGTGGAACAAGGTCGTTGAGTGTCATTGAGGGGTTATCAGCGATTTTAGTGGCAGTTACACGTACGACCGAGTAACCGAACGGACGACATCGATTTGCACTTTTATTTCCCTCCGAAAAAATATAAAAAATCATTAAAAAACAAACATGCTGCCACGATTCGTGAAACCGAGTATCGTCGTTGCTCAGCAAGGCGCCAAACAATTGTCAACCAGTGCTCAGGTAAGAATGCCCCAAAAAAATCAAGCCATTACAATTCCAACTCAACAAAACGTTCTTTATCGATTCCAATATCCTGGATTAATACCGAGCCTCCTGTTAATTCAACTCGGAATTATAAAAAAAGCTTTTCTTCCCACGATTCTTTGCTTTTCCTTCACCAGCATCCCGAGCTAACAAATCATGTGCTACGTGCAGCCGACAATCCCAAATTCAAGGACACGTAGACTTCGAACTTATTATGCAACGATCATGTTGAATCAGTCGAAAGATTCCATCTCTCAACGAGGAAAAATAAAATCGACCTGTCATCTCTCATGGCAATAACAGAGTATTTCCCAATTAACTCCAAGTACGATTTCCCACAGAAATAATAATTGCTTTTAATCACTTTTCCCATAACACATTCAAACATCGAATCCGCCATATTTTTTTCTTCCAAATCGAAAAAAATCATTTTTTTTTTTCAAATTCCAAAGAAAATTCATAAAATTCGTATTATTAATCAAAAAATAATGGACCACACGATTGAAATGTTTGACAAGCAATATTAACGTGACGATTTACGAAAAAAAATCATTAAATGACGTTTGCATTGTCAGAATGTAACGAAATTCCATTGTCTCTTTGCCAAAGCTTGTCATTTTAATTCGGAATTGAATCCTCGAGCCAAAACGATTGGTTTTTGCCACCAGAAAAATATGCCGACTTGAAAAATTTTGATAATTTGAAAGAAAAAATAAAAAATCCTCAATTAGGATGATATTTTTAAATGCCGGAGATATTGTTCGACAGCGCAATGCCAAGGTCGCTGTAATGGGCGCCAGCGGCGGCATTGGCCAGCCGCTCTCCATGCTGCTAAAAAATTCTCCCCTCGTGACCGAATTGTCTCTCTATGACATCGTCAACACTCCCGGCGTTGCCGCCGACTTGTCTCACATCGACACGCCGGCCAAGGTCAAGGCGTTCAACGGGCCGGACCAGCTGAAGGATTCCCTGCGCGGAGCTCAGGTAAGATCCGGCTTACCAATTCTAAAAAATCCATTCGGCGGCGAATATTTGATTTGTTGATTTTCCCGACGTCTCCGTTGCTCATTCATTTTTATCCATCGCTCCTCCAGGTCGTCATCATCCCGGCCGGAGTTCCCCGCAAGCCGGGAATGACCCGCGACGATTTATTCAACACAAACGCATCAATAGTGCGCGATCTTGCTGCCGCCGTTGCCGAAGTTGCCCCGAAAGCTTTTGTCGCCATTATCTCAAACCCCGTCAACAGTACCGTCCCCATCGCCAGCGAAGTTTTGCAAAAAGCCGGAGTTTACGACCCCAACAGGATTTTCGGAGTCACCACACTCGACATCGTCAGATCCAATGCCTTCATCGCCGAAGCCAAGGTTCGTCGCTATTGGAATTTTATTCGATAACTCTGATCGATTTCGTACCGAAATTAGAATCGATTTTTCAACGATCGGCAAAGTTTTCAAACATTTTTTCAAACTCGTGAACTAAATTAAATTTATAATTTTGCCATAATTTGCAACGATTGGCGATATTGGGGCTGCTGAATTTTGCAACGCTAGAATGCAACGAAAAATATTTATTTTTAACGATTATTTGGTGAATTTTTCAAATTATGCCCATTTTTTAAGGAGATTTATTTTTTTGGGGTCAAAAAGAAATCTTTTTAATTTTAATTTAATCTGATTTAATTTATTTATATTTATTGATTAAAGACCAAATTAATTAATTAATTATATTTTCACATTTTCCAGGGCCTCGACCCGCAAAAAGTGTCAGTTCCGGTGATCGGTGGTCACAGCGGAATAACGATTATTCCGTTGATCTCTCAAGCCAAGCCGAGTGTCAATTTCCCGGATGACAAGTTGAAGGCCCTGACAGAGAGGATTCAGGAAGCAGGAACGGAGGTGGTGAAAGCAAAAGCAGGAACAGGCTCGGCGACGTTGTCGATGGCGTACGCGGGAGCTCGTTTCGGTTTTTCGCTGATCCGGGCGCTCAACGGCGAGCAGAACGTTGTCGAGTGTTCGTACGTCAGATCGAATATCACGGACGCAAAATATTTCTCAACTCCGGTTCTCCTCGGCGTAAGAAACATTTCTTGACCTCTGGCAAAATGAGAACCCCAAAAAATCGATCGAAAAATTTGAACATAATGATTTTTTTGATTTTTTAGAAAAATGGAGTCGAGAAAAATCTTGGACTCGGCAAACTCAGCGCCTTCGAAGAAAAATTGCTACAAGCTGCCATCCCCGAACTCAAGAAAAACATCCAGAAGGGCGAAGACTTTGTAAATAAAAAGTAAACAATCACAATCGACAGTCAATGATTTCTTAGATCCTTACGAAAGTATTTTCACGAAAATTCGTACAGAAATAATTCGTCGGACATCGGACCATCCCAAATCCACAACCCTCACCATTTTTCGAGCGATTATACTCTCTGCAGCATTTAACTTGTAATAGTGCCCCGAAAATCGTGTAATCATACTGTAAAATAAACTTCACGTCGTTCGAAAATTTTTCCCTATTTTTTTCCACACGAGATCTGGACCGTAATGACGATTTCTCCATTTTCTAGTTGCAGCGAGAAAGGCACTCGAATCCTTTCAAGTGCATAGCATGGGTGCATTTTTCGGGTCAATGTGACCCGAAGGTTTGTATTCCGGTGTTTTTTTTATTTTTTTTTCGTAAAAATATTTTTTTTAGGAAATTTTTTCGATCTTTTATGGCTTCCGAATTTTTTTTTTGACAAAAATAGAAATTAATTGAGATCAAAGCGACCCAGTATGCACTCGATATATGCGAGAAATTTTTATTTTATTGATAATTGGAATAATTATTCAACGATCACGAGATGTTGTCGTTTGTTTTTTTATTTTTTTTTTAATTTTTCAACACACTTTATGCAATTTATATGCATTATAAAAATGTTATGTTAACAGCGTGACTAGTGGGCATTTGTCGAAGTGACGATACCGTGAATTTCGGGCTGGTTGTTTCGTGTCACATCCACCTACGCGATCTTATTACTCGGCAAATGTTTCTGGCAGTTTTGGGATGTAAATCTTGAAAATTATACATTGAATAATATCGTTTCGTGTTGTGAGCAAAAATGGAGCAAGAAAGTGTATCGTACAATCCATTTTCTTACGTGGGAATGAGTGAGTTTTTGTTTGTTTAAATAAAAAAATAATGATTCCTGTTCCCTGCGATTCTGACGAACTCGTCACCTTTTTTATGGGTTTTGAGGTTATGCAACGAGTGACGTTTCATACTCCGATCTCAACCACGAAGATTCGTGTCTCTGAATCGTTACAAATCGAGTCTTTTTCTCTTTGGGATATTTTTTCTGACATTTCATTTCACTGTCGCGAATAAACTCGCTCAGCGTTGTCCAATTTTTAATGATGAATTGCCACGAACTCTTCGCTCCAATTTTTCGACACAAATCTACGAAAAATCATGTTTTTCGATCTTAGTTTGGGCAGCAATCGCCTCCGTGGGATGGTATTTATTCGCTGCGGCAGTTGCATTGTTCTTTGCGGCTCCTTATCTCGAGGAAAAATACAAATCTTGGAAAGCGAAGAGAGACGACGCGGAATATGCAGCGAAATATCACAAAAGTATGTGTTTGAGTATTTTTGTCACGTCAATAACGTTTTCCCAGAAAAAAATCATATTGAAGCCGACAAAGTTTGCCACGGCACAAAAATTTTGGCCAACTTTGACCGTTTCAAAATCATAATTTCAACAAAATTTGCACCAACACGTTGTTGCGATCCTCGAATAATCTCTTTCAATGTCTTGTCTTGCCAGATCACGATCTTTTGCAAGAAAGACTGAGAGGCCAGGAAGAGGCCAGACAGAGGATGCAGGAAAAATATGAATCCGCTCTAAAGTTGGCTCAGGAATCAGAGGAAAAGGTGAAAACTCATAAAAAATTATATTCTTTGACGATACCGCAGTTTGCATCGTCGGAATGCAAGGAAATTCGTTTTTGTCTCGGTCAAAGCTCGTCATTCGTATTAAAAATCAAATTTCCATGATAAAACGATCGATTTTTGCCTCGGGAGCAAAAAAATTGGCTCCAAAAATGAGAATCTTCAAAAAAATCGAAGAAATCGTCAATAAAAATAAGAAAACATAAGAAACGTTGAAAAATGCGTTTCCTCACATGAGAGTTTCCCCAGTTTTTGGCAAACAGTGAAAATCCCAATTGGTTTTTGTTCAGCGTAAGCAAGAAAAGACTGAAGAGATTGCGAAGCTGTTGGCCAATAAGGACGGTGGCCACAGGCTTGGAACTGCGAGCGAGGATGCATCGACGTCCAACACGTCGTCACTCCGAAACGGTACTGGAACCTTTTTTTCCCCAGAAGGGATGAATTTTAAAAAATTGAGAATAAATCTGCATGCGATTTGATGATTTTTCCAGAATACAATCCACTGATGGGCGATTCCAGCCGAGGATATCGGCGGCCGAAGCGAAGTTGTTGCGGCAAAGGCGGTTGCGGTTAATATCAGCATCGAGCAAAATGCTCGACGTCGTCAAAAGTAAATGCATTTCCGCAGGGTCATTTTTTTTATCGTTGGAAATTTTTTAACCGTACTGTGCAGCCAGTATGGTAAGGGATAATTATACGAAATCATGGGGGGGCAAACTAACTAAAGAAAAATAAATTAATTAAATTGAATTAATTAAAAATTAATAAAAAATGAAATAAAAAATTTTTTAAGTAAAAAAAAATTCGAGGCGCCAAAAAAAATAAAATTCCGAGGAAAAGAGAACGGGAAGCCCGCAATAAGCCTGATCCATATAAATAACGTTTTATTTATTATTAAATGATCATCGCTCGAGCCGATCGTCGGCCTGTTATTTACAAAAGTTTTAAAATTCGCATTAGATTTAATTTGGTTAAATTTAATAGCCAAATTTGTCGTTGAGACTCGTTTTGCCATCGCCACTTTGATTTTGTGGGGGCAGCCACATGGAATAATCTTCGTCGAAAGTTTCAGCGGCGTATCCTTTTTGCGTATCCTTGCTAACTTTTCCAGCTCGCTGTTGAATTCTCTTGACGTTTTTCTTTCTCTTCTTCGCCGATTCAGTCTCGTTCTTTTCCTTGTCTTCGGTATTTACCGAAGACAAGGAAACTTGGTCATCGCTAGGCTTGCTCTCCTCGCGTCCAGCACTCCCGGCCACCGTCGGTTCCATTATTTTCTCTTTTTCCTCGATCAAACTCTCCGGCGATTTTCCATCGCCCGGCACTTTCTCGCTCGATTTTATTTTCTCACAATCTTTATCTTCCTCCATGTCTCTCCCCTCGTCAACACACTTTTTCGCACTTGATGCTACGAACCTTTTATTCGCCACTTTTGAACTTTCCGTTTTCACGATAGGCCTCGGTAACTGGAATCAATTATATTTTTCGGCACAAATTCGGAAATGCATTCGCCATTCTATACGCTTCTTATAAATTCGAGTGAATAATAATTTTTGAAAAATATTAAAAACGTTAAATTAAAATTTTTTGAAAATATTGGAAATCTAAAATATAAAAAAAAAATCGAAAAAATAGAAAGAAAATTAAAAATGGAGAATTTTCGGTGAATATTAAAATAATAAAATATAAATAAAATAAATAGAAATATTAAAAACACAAAATGTTTGCCGTTTTTGACTCACATTGTCGGATGGTTGTTGGGGGGGGTTCAAGGACGGCAGGTTGGCTGGTCTTGTCATATTGACCAACTTCATTAAGCTTTCCTCCTCTTTCCGCAAACTTTGAAGTTCGAGTTTCATTTTCCTTATGCTTGCTTTGTCGTAAACGTTCGAATTGAGACTCGACATGAACGCGTCGAGAGCATCCTCGTTCGAACTTTCCATGTCTTCCTTCAATTTTTGAGACTTTTTCATTTGGTTCTCTATGTCGGATATTTTTTTCACAATCGAATTGTGTTTTTCCAACTGAAAAGAATAAAATGATTTTTACTCGCCACCCAAATTGGTTATTCGAATATTTTATCGCCCTCGATTATCAAATTTGTTCGAGCCAAAACGACCCAGTTTTCCACTCACGAGCGATGCGTAGGTCTCCACTTTTTCCTCCAATTTGCCGGCTTGTCGCATCCTCTGCTCTCGTTTTTTCTCAACAGTTCCTGTCCTGTCCAAAAAGTTATCCTCGTCCGAGTCGTAAAAATCTTCCTCTTCCCAATTTCGCGTTTTCCGCTTCCTAGCCTCTGGGCAATCAATTCATTAAATTTTTTTTCATTAAAACGTATTATTTCAAATTTGCTTTCTAAATATTCAAGAAATTGGAATTTGATTCGCTCGATGGTTGCTTTTAAGGAGAAAAGATGTTGCGGCAATGAAATGAGATGTACGCGAGGGTAAACGATGGGAATAATACCGTGAGTGGCTTGTCTGAGAACTCCGTGCCTGTCCAAAATCCTGCAAGCCTCAAGAGCGCACTGAATGACCGATTCTTTTTTTTTCCCTTTGACCAGAGCCTCGGCTCTGACTGTCCGAGCCCCAGCCCCATCGATCGGAAGGCTGCGTTTGGCAAAGAAAAGAAAATAACGTTAGAGGCGAATTCTATTGGATCGTCAGATCGAAAATCGCACGTTTCTTACTCGACCCAGCACAAAAATTGACCAGTCCCTTTCTCCTCGGTTTCGTACTGCAACTCGTGACCCTCCCTCTCGAACCAGCCCCTCAGAGTCTTCTTCGGATCGTCCAAAAATAATTCTTCGTTGTTCGTCGAGGCGTAAGGGTTTTCCGTCAAGTCTGTTTCTTCGTCCGCATCCTCACCCATTCCCCAATCAATCCCTTCTTTCTCCTCTCGCTCCAGCCTCAATCTCTCTTCCTCCTCCGCTCGTTCTTTCGCTTCCCGTGCTTGCTGCTCTCTCTCCAACGTCAGCAAACGACGTTGTTCCTGATAATTCAAATTCCACCAAGAATATTATTCGATACTGTGGCCAGGCGGGACGCTGGAATTTTTAAAAAGGTGAAAAATTCGGAATTTGCCATTCGGACCATTCTTCTGACACTGACAACTTCGGTGCTTCGACGAAAAATTCTTTTTCCATACATCATTCCATTTATTTTTTAATCATGACAATTTTTGCACCGATTTTTCGTTTGGTTCGTAAAAAAATATCGTTCTAACGTCCTGACCAAATATTGCATGAGAATCTTACGATCTGCTCAAAAAAAAGTGGATTTTCGTTGAGATCCAACGAAAAATACGATTTTATATTAATTTCTTTGAAAGCTTACAAAATCATGACAATTTTCGTATCGATTTTCTCTTTGGTCGCGAAAAAACGACGCAAATGTCAATATTGTAATAATCCTGCGTAAGATTTTTGTGTTACCTTCAACTCCGTTACGGAATATTCCGATTCAGCTTCCATGTCATCCGGCGGAGTTTGGACAATAAATTTTCTCTGGCTACAGCCAAACCGTATCATGTGGCCGCACTGTAGCCGGGCATAAGTATTAGGTCTGATTCTGGATCCGTTCCAAAAAGTGCCGTGCGTGCTGCCCAAATCGTACACGTAAAATCCTTTGGGATTTTTTTCGTCCTCCGTTTGGCGATATTGGAAAACGGCATGGTAACGAGATATCGTCGGGTGAGCCAGCGAAACGTCGCAAGTCGGCAGTCTGCCGACTACGTAGAAGTTTTTTTTGCTCAGATCAATTATTTCCAAAATGACGCCGGACTTCAACACTTCGATTTTGTATTCGTCGTCCGGCGGCCCGCTCCAGGCCGGCTCTTTATACTGGAGAGGTATTTGCTGCTTGTCGTTGTGGAAAGTTTTTTCTTTCGCTGAATTTTGGTCCTGACTCGTGTCGTTATCAACGGAAGCAAGGTCCGAAAGTTCTTTCGGAATTGTAACACTCACGGGTTTTGGTGGGCCTTGCTTCCCTCTTCGAGGACCGATCAGTAGATGCGGTTTTTTGAACGAAATTTCTTTGATTTTTTCGATGGGTTTCTCAGTATCTTTAGAGAGATTTCTCTCGTCATTTTCGTCACTGTTTTGTCCCGCTATATGAGAATCATCTGACGATAACTCGGCTCGAATTACTTTTTTTATATCTGAACAATTAGATTCGCTTGCCTCGGCATTTGATTCGATCTTTAGGTTATGGGTGTCTTTAAAATCGTTGTTTTTATTGGCACTGTCTGATGTTTCGTTGCTGCTATCGATTTCCATTGTTTTCACCGCGAGAAACAATGCTCACATGAAAAAGCGCAGGAACCAATTTTAGGGGGAAAGTTAATTCGATGAATGGTGATTGTTGGTTAAAACGACAACGGATTACGCTCAATTCCCACTCCCGCTCCGTCAAGAAACGAGGCAAATTCAGCACGGATCTTATTAAAAGGATATCATCCCCCGCAGTAACGGCACAAAACGTTTTGGGACGCACTTGTTTGTTTATTTATAAAGAGATCGTCCAGACTGAAGTTCGTGCAGGCTGAATCAAGTGGCCGATTGGAGAATCAGTCCCGCCATTCGGCAGCGATCTCAACAGCTGATTTCATCCTCGCGTCCGACCTAACGAAAGTGGGGAGTGGAATGCACCGGCGAAAGAAACAACCGCGTGTGCTTTGTAATTCTGCATTGCACAGGAATGCGTTTTCAATGAAAAAAAGTTTATTCTAAGAATTGCAACTCTAAATAAACAAGACGTTTCGACGATAGAGTGTATATAGACAAAATAAACTCGTATTAGCGGCACTGTCGTCATACGGTACCGAAGATAACTCCGACCAAAAATATGTGTTTCGAACATTAACAAAAAGTTTTTAGAAAACTTTATTTAGCGTTGTCATCCGCTTACGAGTGTTATCCATCGATCGACATTTTATACTTCAAGGGCTGTTTTTCCGGTTGAAACCAAAGGTGGGATGAATAATTATCCCTTAACGTAAAATTCAGATCGCTCGTCGAAAAACAAGTTCGATGCGTACAAAGACCGATTGCAGGAACAAACATGCTCCAAAAATAAGTATATTTACACCAAATAAACAGAGACTAGAGGTCGATGAGCTGGACTCGCGAAAGAGGAAGTGAAAAATGTACCCAAATGAGATCTAACCTAAAAAAACTATTCTGAATATGCGATAAAGGGAAATAACACGACACGAAATTTTTTTCGGATTCAACAAAATGTTATCCTTGCAAAGAATTTTGTCCAGGACGAAAAAGTATCGTCCAGGACGTATTTACATCCCAAAAATCATAACCTCCATGCCCAGAACGTTAAATCAGTCGTCGGCGCAAAGTTTCAGTAATTTTTTACCAGAAAAAATATTAGTCGACGAGGAAGATAGAAAAAAGTACTACGTAGAGCCCGAGCTTCGGAAAATATCGAAAAAAATCCTGCACAGTGATTATTTGGAGCAAAAAACTTTGCTCCACGATCGCCTAACCAACGCAAAGATTTTGACCCATTTGAGAAACAAAGCGCGAATGGTCAGGCAGAGGGACGAGTTAGGAGTAAAGCCGGAAAGCCTGGCCCTCAAATATTTGATCTCCAAAGAGAATCCGACAAACAGCGATCCAGAGAAAAAATTATTTGACGAAGAAAAAGAAATCGACGAACATGACGCTCCGGACAAAATAGAAAGACCGATTCACATGCCGTACGCGTCTACGGACAGCTTTGAAAAACTGGAGCTCCCCGTGGCAAAAAAACACGAGGAACTTCCCGAACTGAATCAACAATACGTCGAGCTGTACGAAAAATATTTGGAGTCTCAAAAAAATGAACAATTCGATAAAAGAAAAATTTTAGAACCAAAACCGACGTTGCATCCCAGAGACAATTGCTCGAGCGTGCCGCCCGACTGGATGACCAATTACGAGCAGTACAACGATTCTGAAGAGAAAACTTTGGAAAATGAATTTTACGGCACGCCCAACAAACACATTCCCGTGAGCTGCGTTCCTTGCGGAGGCTGCGGCGCTCTTTTGCATTGTCAGGATGCGGCGTTGCCCGGATATCTCCCTTCGGAGTTGTTTGTCAACCAAGAAAATAGCATTCTCCGTAACAGTCTCTGCCAGCGTTGTCACTTTATGAAATTTTACAAAACGACTCTGGACGTGACGGTACCGGCCGACGAATACGGCGATCTCTTGAGGCAAATAAAATTCGACAAAGCCGCGATAATCCTTATGGTCGATCTGACCGACTTTCCGTGCAGTATCTGGCCCGGCATAAAAGACATTATTGAAAAAAAAACGCACGTTTTTCTTGTCGGAAATAAAGTCGATCTCTTGCCAAACGACGGACCAAGGTTTCTGCTCAATGTTGAAACTTCTCTGGTCAAGGCCGTCGTCGGAATGGGCATCAATAAAGCAAACATCAAGAGCGTCAATCTCGTTTCTGCTAAAACTGGATACGGCGTGGAAGCTCTCATTAATCGACTGCACAAGTTTTGGGAATACAAGGGTCAGTACTGTTTCGTCATTTTCGAGTTCGAATCGTTGAAAATTATGCTGATGAGGGAAGAAAACGAAAAATATTGATTTTCATTAATAATTAATTTTATTTTCGAAATTAAAGACATTTTTTGAGCCGAGAGATTTTTCTGTATCCAACAACCGATCATTTTATCATCACAATAAAATATTGAATTATTTAATTTAATTAAATTTAGTTCAATTAAAATGAAATTCATTTTTTTTCTTCAATTCAATTTTAAATTAAAATTTTATTCGAATTTAAATTTAATTAAAGTTTCAATTTATTGTTGCAGGTGACGTTTATTTGGTCGGTTGTACAAACGTCGGTAAATCCTCGTTGTTTAATACCCTGCTCAGATCAGATTATTGCAAAGTACAAGCGTCCGATGTAATACGGAGAGCAACGATATCTCCTTGGCCAGGAACAACTCTGAATGTCCTGAAATTCCCAATTCTGAATCCGGTCCGTTGGCGTCTTTGGATGCGAACCCAAAGATTGATGGCCGAGCGAGAGGGCGTCGATGATGTGACAAAATTCAGAAACGAAAAATTCGAAGAGACGAAGAAAATTAAATTTTCCTCTCTGCACGGTAAGCGACGAAACATTATCGACGATTATTCTCATGAAAATCATTTTTCCTCCGTACTAGACAAAATTTCAACATCGGCCAATAAAAAAAAAAAGTTTTTTTTACTTTCCTGAGGAAAAATCAATTTTTCTCGGACGAATAATATCCCGACACGCTTGCAGGACATATTGGCAAAACTTTTACCGCGAGATTACGAGCCGAGAGCGACGGTTACGTCGCTCAGATATTGCCAAATGATTTGGAGGAAACAGGACGATTTGGCTTGGACGAGAACAACAAAATATATCGGAAAAGTCGTTGGTGCTACGATACACCTGGCGCTATACTCCCCGACCAAGTTCTCCACCTTTTGACCCTCCCAGAGTTGGTCAAAACTCTCCCGCAAGGAATAATATCGCCGAGATCGTATCTTCTCTATAAAGAGCAATCTTTGTTCCTCGCTGGACTCGGGAGATTGGATTTCACTGAGGGCCCCCACTACATCACGTAATTTTCAACAAATAAGATAATAATATGACCTTGAAGTTTGCATCGTTAGAATGCCACGAAATTCTAATTCTCCTTTGCCAAAACTCATTATTTCAACTGACAATTTAATTGTGATAATAAAACGATCGGTTTTCGTCTCTAGAAAAATATATCTAATTAATACATTTTTTGGACTTTCATTTTTTCACTAAAATGATGAATAAATAAATTTATAATTTTTTATAATTAATTTTTTATTCCCTTACAGATGCACAGTCTTCGCGGCTCATGCTTTACCCGTCACAATCTGTGATACCGTCGAGGCCGACACACTTTACAAAACTATGCTCGAGACCGAAATTTTAGTTGTACCGAGCAACGATCCTGAACGCTTGAAACTCTTCCCGCCTTTACAATCAAAGAGCTTCGAGATCGCGGGCATTGGAACCAGACAATCGGCTGCTGACGTTGTACTCTCTAGTGCAGGTAAATTAGAGTACCAGAAAATTTTTAATGCCGCTCCATGTTTCGCAAAAAAAAAGTTTTTGTTCCAATTTTCACGTTTTTTATCGAAATTTCTTTGCCCTGCAGATTTGTTTAGTTTTTCATGAGTAAAAATTGGTTGACAGGTTGGGTCGCTGTGACCGTGAGTGAGAGCTCAACGGTTAACATTAGAGCTTGGACTCCCGAAGGTAGAGGAATCCATTTACGGACACCAGCGATGCTGAGCAGATCGATATCCCTCAAGGGATACAGAGTTCCCAATACGCAAAAGTTCACGCGAGGGAAACGAGTTTGGAGGAAAATTTGAGAGGTAAAAAATTTCTAAACATGTTGAGCGGTTGTAAAAAAATCTTTTTCGCATTTATTATTGCATTGGAGAGTAAAAAATGGATAAAGACACGAACGGAGACAATTTTCGTTTGAAAAATAAAAAAATCCACCGGATTATTTTGTCGAATTTTCTCTTTTTTTTCATATTCAATCACGAAGAATTGACTTCCTGGGCCCGCATTTTTGCTTGCTTGTACATTCGTTTGTAAAATTTCTCCAAATTTTTATAGAATCCTTGCCTGCCCTTCTCGCAATCGAAATAATCCACGACTCGGCTGCTGAAAATTAATCAAAAATGAGTCAAAAAAATCAACTTTGCAAAGTTTCAAACAAAACGTTTTATTTTTTCAATTTTTAATTATATTACACATATTCTATATATATTTTATATATAAATAAAAATATATAAAATTAATTTAAAAAAAAAATTTTTAATTGATTTAAAATTAAAAAAAAATTAAATCATTTTAAATAAATAAATGGACGAGCTATTTTCGTCGATTTTTATCAACGAATCTGGTACTTACTCTCCGCCCACGTAACTCGCTTTTGCACCTCGAAATTCTTTCGATTTGGGCCTTAAACTGTAAAGTAAAAAAAAAAAAATCCGAAATTATGAATTTTTCTTCGAATTTTTTTGCAAAAATCGTTTTTTTTTTCTCGTTTTTCTGAGACGTACACCGAAGACCTTGAAGAATCGTCGACTGAATTATTGTGCGGAGCACTTCTCGGTCTCGTTTCTTCATTTTTGTGCTCTCGTTTGACGCAGCAACGTCGCGAACATTTGGCAGAATCGCTGAGTTTGTGGGCAGCCTCGAAATGATTTTCGGGAACGTTGCTCGTCCGTCTCATTCGTTCCTCGCCGTCCTGGGGCGCGAAGTAACAATTGTACTTGGAACATACTCGACAATTTTCAAACATGTGAGAATTCTTTGGCAAGGATGAAATTTCGTCGCTTCCGGAACAATAATTTCCTTTTGATTTGGAGCGATCAACGTGCGGTGGGGAAATGTCATTGGATGCACTGGATGGTGACGAACTCGCGACTTCTGGGTTCACGTACATTCGCCGCAATCTGGGAATTAAAAAATTACGAGAATTTCGATTTTTCTCTCATTTTCCAATCAAAAAATGTTTTTTTTTTTTCATTTTTTTAAAACGAGAATCAGGGGAAAAAAATAGTTTTGTTGAGATGGAAAAAATATTGAGACGTTTTTCGTGAGATTTTTTGGAGCCTGGAATTCGTGAGCTCGGCGCACGAATAATAATTCAAATTTTTCGGCTTAAATATATTTTTATGAATATTTCATTACGGAGAATTCGAAGGGCAACTCACGGTCGGTTTCCATGCACTTTTCCCTGAGTGTGACAAACTTGACGCTGTCTGATTATACCTTTCGATGGTCTTTTCCTATGCACACACGTTCCGCTCTAAACATTCAAGCATTTTATTTCGTCGTATTTTAAAGTGAAATAATTTATCGATCATTTTCATTTTGTACCTTCGAATTTATTGTCTTTGGATTCATTAGATGAGCTCTCGATATCGTTCTCTCGAATATTCCTGTTACTTCTTCGATTGTCGTACGAGTCGAAACTTCTATCTTTGGAGCCAGGATTCCCTAACGGAATAGAAAAATTTCCGAAAGTTCGGAAAAAAGTTGAATTTTGGCAGAAAAATGGTTAATAATTGAAAAAAAATTTATCGAATATTTAGCACTGCTGGCTCGATTCGTAAATTCATTGATCTCTTAATTATTTCTCAGACTAAATATAAAAAATGTTTATTCACGGGAAAGTATTTGGTCGGTTCCATGAGCAGGTCGACTTCGGTGCCAGCGAGTAGTCCTTTGGAGGAGGACGGTGGATAAAGTAAATCGGCGAGATTGGTTTCGAAAGTGGCGAGTGTGACAGAATTGCTTTTCGGGGATGAAGACCATTGCACGAGCTCGGCAAGGAGATATTCGTCCTCCAGGCTCTTTTGCAATTCCGCGAGAGTGCTCGCGCGAGTGAATAATTTTTTCAACTTGAATTTATCATGATAAAGGAGAGGGAAGGCAGGATTCAATTGACGCGATTCGATGTTGGAATTGAGCGCGTTTATACGCAGAGCGACTTTGCCATTGGGACACAGCCAGACACCTGGGCAAGTGACCTTGAAAAAAAAAAAAAAAAAAAAAAAACAAAAAATCGATTATTATTTTCCACAAGAACGAAGCATTTAAAAACTTTTTTTTATTTTTTTGTACGCACGGCCTGCAGGTCGAGATGAATCTTCACGCAAAATCCACGGCCTCCCATTATTTTCCGTTTTAACTCGCCTCCTCAGAAATCCCTCTCGAACCATAATTCCTCAGATCTCACTTTTCCATAACTATCCCGGTTCAGCGATGCCATAACCAATGCGATACGTCACGAATCAATGAAACAACAAAATACTCAGGAATTTTGTTCTTATTTTTGGTAACCTCGCTCCATGCACGCATCGAAAAAAAATTTCACTCATTTCTATGACACCACAACGCTCGCATAACGTGTGTTGCTTGGTTACAACGACCATAACAAACTTCCATTAGCAAAGAATGTCAAAAGCATGACATCTCAAGGCTCATTATTATTTTTATACTCGGAGCTATTGTGTTGGTCAGTTTATCGACACACTGGGTCAAAATAACCCATTTACCTCGCATCCCCATGGTCTCGGAGCCACTAATTTTCTAATTTTTATTAATCTTTCTTCGCTCTCTCTTTTTCCAAAACACAAAGTTTCTTTATTTTCAGTCCTGAAATTCGATAAAACCGAAGAAAATAATGCAAAATTAGGGCAACTTTTATTTTCCCATCGTCCAATCGTACAAACGGCGTAACGGATTTTTTTTTTTTTTTTGGTATTTTTAAGTCCGGAGTCGAAAAGTTACTGCTCGAGAGATTTATCTTTACGACGTTTTTTTTTCTCGATCGCTCGTCTCTTGATCTCTTCGTCGATGAAATCGCAATGTTTCAAGGGAAAATAGAGTCTCGGATCGGTCGATCTTGGAATGAGGGGTTTAGTGAACCATCCATATCTGTGAAAAAGCGTGTGTACATATTGGAAGCGAAAAAAAAATGAATTTTTAAAGAAAATCCAAAATTTTGGGTGAGGAAAATTTTGCATGGGGCCAAATGAGATTTTTCGCACTCGCGATTGACCGTCGACGGTCTGGGGGGAAGCGAACTACGTTTGTAGTTTATTTCCTCCTCTATTTTCTCCACCAGTTCGACATATTCTTCAGGAACATGTTCGGGAACGATTATGGCCTCGTGTCGTGCATAAAATTTTCCAGTGATCGGTGCTTCTTGATGAGATTCCAAAAACTCTTGGACATTTCGATTTTCCTCCTCGTATCGTTCCGAAAACGATTTAAATTTCGCACAATCCAGTTTGGCCTCGAATTATTATTATTTTTTTTCTTTACAATTAATTCATAAAAGTCTTTAGTGAACGACGTTTTACCTCAAAGACTGAAAACAAGTGACGTCTCGATGTTGCAAAACGTTGAAAAATCGATAATAACAAAACCAGTTTCAACTTTTCACTTTATTCTTTAAATCTTTGTATACCAATAAAAAAAAACACATACACAACATTGCGTAAAATAATTCATAGATCTATGAGACTTTCTCGTTTTATTTACTCGTTGATCTCAATAAAAATGTTTTATGCAACTATTAAGGCAAGAATATCGTTACAAGGACCTAGTAAAAAGCTCTGTAGGTATTTATTATTTTGTGGTGCATCGTGAATACCAATCTATGTTGATAGAAATATTAACGATGGGGCTTGTTGCATTGTTCCATTCGATTCTTCGTAATTGTGCCCAAATGACTAGAAACGGTTCGTAGGATGATTTCCAGAGATGCAACGCGATAAAAACTTTTGTTTCCCTTCTAAATTGCTCCATAAAATGAGCAATAATTAATTTGGCGCTCGACCGGATCGAAAATCATGAAAAATCATCGTCGCTCCAATTTTTCAACGACCAAAAAATCGTTTTTCTTTTGCGGAAGTTAAAAATGTGCACCGATCAAGTTTTCAACGATTCCACGATCGAATTACCTTGATCTTCGCCAAGGTCGTTTGATATTTTATTGAAAAATCTGCGCCGATGAAAAAAATGGAGAAAAAATTCATTTTATCATGCTCATAAGACTCGCGCGAGTTTGAAATCTTTATAGAAGTTTCGTGGCTGCCGAATGAACCATTTATATCTCTATAAAAATTGGAGCCGCGATTATTGTTCCAACTGATGATTTAATACTCTATTCTGCTTACGAAACACTCGTAAGAAATGGAGTTTCCTCCTACCCCCCTCCACTCAACCCAACAACCAATCGTTGCACAGTTTTTAACAAATAATAACGTTAACAGCTATGATAAAAACACTCGATACTCTGTAGGAAACACACCTTCGCTTAAAACTAACAACTAAAATAAATAAATGTCAATTCGACGCTAGCCTTACAGACGAGATAGAAAAAAAATTATGAGACAATCAAAACGACCACCTTCGCATCGTCGGGATGCAACGAAATTACGTTTTTTCCTGGACCAAATCTCAAGATTCTCGCTAAATATTCCGTCAGGACAACGAAACAATTCTTTTTTTAGGATCCAGAGAGAAAATCGATACAAAAATTTTCACGGTTTTGAAAATCGAACAAAAAATTAATAAAATCGTATTTTCCGTTGGATCTCAACGTTGCGAACTTCAAAAAAAAAAAAAGAAAAACAATGATAAGCACGTAGCGATTAAAGTGAAACACGTCGGACTTTATCCTTGTCCATTGAGGTTTTCTCGCTCCTTTGGCAACTTGAATTTGGTAATGACATTCAGTGAATATTGTTTTTCCGTGGGGTTAAAAAATCTTTGGCAATCGGTGCTCTCGTATAAAAAAGGCCTTTGAATTTTTTATGCTCACATTCGTGGAAGATTTATATTTTCCTGTTATTGCCATTGCTCCATCGTCGTTGCTTCAAAATTTTCGTTATTTCTCTTATGGCAGATCCCAAAGACTAGAAACGTTGAAATAATTGAAAAAAGAAAAATCAACAAGCGGCGCTTAGTTCGATGGTTGATCACGCGTTTTTGTTACTTTTCGAAATTATTCCTCATCCAAAATATTAATCAATTTTCCTATTCTCTAATATTATCTTGAGTGTTTCGTTTTTTTTCGATCTATTCGTCGGCTTTTGGTGCTTTCACGTCCAACTCCGTGGTACTCGAGGTTGATGGGTCTTGAGGTTCGTGGTCCGTGTCAATGTTGCTCCTGGGGAATTGAACAAACGGTCATTATTGTTCTCGATAATTGAGCGAATTTATTTTTAACGCGGTTAATTTGCGTCTAACTTATTTTAGTTGCGAATTGTTTTTTTTATTATCACAAATTGCTTCCTTGCTCATTCTATTTCGCCGTTTTGAAAATTTGAGAAAATTTTTTTGCCGCCGTATTCTTGTTCGGAAATGTTGAAACTTGCATCCTGAATTTTTATGTGTCGATCGGAACGATATTGCCAACACGGCAACTCTCTAAACATCCCCGGGGTCACTCCGATCCCGTGCGATCACGGAGGTCTAATGATTTGCGTAAAATTTTTCAGTCTCGTCACAAAGAGTGTCATGGATTTAATAATCGGGGATAAAACTAAGTGACTATAACGTGTTCTAATGTCTACATTTTCTACTCTGCAGTCTGCGATCAGCAAAACGTTTCTAACCTTGCAAACACAATATTTCGATGTCTTGGAGCTTTGAATCCAGCAACGAATCAACTTTTCGTAAATTGATCGTTGCATGAATTATTTTTGCTTTTTTTTTACATATGGCGGAAATTCTTCGTTCCGAACTCACTTCCATATGTATAGTTTTTCCTAGAAAAGGTTTTGGAGCATTTTACTACATTATTTTGAGATTGAGGGCCGTTGGAATTTCAAAATTATTCGAAAAAACTAGAAAAATAGGTTTTTTTATAAAAAAATGGCTGACAAATCGATTCTCGAAGTCTTACCTCGTCGATTTATCATCGAGTCGTCCATCGTTACCGTCCGTAAGATCGAGCGCGTCAATCTTCTCGGTATAATTTTTCCATTTCTCAGTGGCGGTCTGATGGAGATCGAGATTCCCGTTGTGATAGCCGTTCTCGTGTCTCGCGTGATAATAATCGTTAGGCACTGGAGTCTTTCGTGATGTGAGATAATCGGAACGAGTTGGCGTCAATAGTTCTTCGTAGTAATCCGCGGTTTTGGCTTCGGGACAAGAACTCACCGAGCCATATTTTCGCGGCAACAACGAACCGCTGGGTGTCGTGTAAAATTCGAGGTTAGAATCGTTGTGAAAAGTGGGTGACATCGGACTTTTGTACGATCCGATTTCGTCGTCAAAGGAATAATCGGTGCTTTGGTATTTCCGATGAGAATTCAACGATTCGGGGCTCGGAGTGATGCGATATCGTCTCAACGGATCGTAACAAGAACCCGAACTTGTGTAATGATCGTTCGGCGATTTCGAATCACCGGACGAACTCGCTGCATGGGCAATCGAGTCGCTGTAATGTCTGTCGCGATCTAATGACGATTTTCTATAACTTGGCAATGATTCGTCGTTGTAAAAACTGTAACTACGTTCAGGATTCCTCCTGGATGAGCCTCCGTACATATGAGGCTTTCTGTACTCCTGTTTATCCCCGCGGCAACTGTTAAAACTGTATTTCCTCGGGAGGGTCGAAGGACTTGGCGAAGTCACCACCCCCGAACTAGGCGCATTCAGCGAACTTTTTCGCTTCCTCTCGTTGAATCGGGAGTAAAATGATTTTCTACGTATTCTGTCGATTATTGACTCGGCATGATCGCCACGTGACAAAGGAGAGTACGTCGGCGAGGTCGGCGAGTTCAAATCGTGACGATGCTGATTCAGATCTGCCGAGCATATCGACCACGAGTCAAACGACTCTGCATCGTCCACCGGCGAGAACATATCTTCTGTATGATCGTTCGACGCTTCTCGCGGTGAGCACGACGCATCCGACCTCTTTGAATCTAACGGCAAAGTCGTCGGTCTCACCAACGAATTCGAAACTTTGTTCGTCTCTACTTTTTCATTCATTTTCATTTCCCTCGCCTCCTGAAGACTTTCCGGCTTCTTAAGGCTGCCGAGACTCTCAGAATTCTTCAGGACTTCCGTGCTCGCCGCTTTACTCAGGAAATTCTTTGTTTCCTCGGGCCGGACTGGCTTTTCGACAATTATTTTGTTTCCTTTGAGCTTTGACAAAGTCTCCGTCAATTTTTCTTCCACTCGGACCGACTTTGGCGATTCTTGCGCAACGTCCTTCGTCGTGCTCGACTCTGCCTTGGGAGAATCTTTTTTTGCCGCCGTTGCGGTCTTGAATGAGTGTTGCGGGATTTTCGACAAGTCCAGCTTCAGGTTGACTTTGTTGGGTTTAGCGGCGCCCAGTCCGGGAAGGAGGCTGTCGTTGGAATCTGTCTCGAGACTCGTGACATCGTTTTGTGCCAGAGAACCGTTCGGTTTGAGGTCAAATTTGTTTTTCAGAGGCGGAATTTCCGGTTCTGGCGACGGGACCGGCAATTCTTGGCACAGCTCGAGCGGAAGTTCATGAAGGAGCGAGGGTTTTGGTTCCGGAGTTTTGGTCATTGGAATTTTGTCCTTGGAGGAGCCGCCGGGTTTTTCGGGGCTCAGTTTTTTCGCGACGGCCTCCGGGCTTTTTTCTTTTATCTTTTTGGAGGATTTTTCAGGACTCGGGTCCTTTTTCGTGACGGAGGCAAGTTTTTTGATGAAAGTTTTTTTGGCAGGTTCTTTTTCTTCGGATTTGCTTTCCGAGCTGTCGGAGCTCTTGCTGGTTTTTTTGACCACCCGAACGACCTTTTTCTTTTTCGTTCCATCGGCCGTTTCCTTGTCTGAAGTTTCTTTCGATTTCACTACTTTTTTAACTTTCTTCTCAGGCTCTTCGAGTTTCGAGACCGAACCATTTTTCACAAGATTCGTCAACGACTTGACGTTCTTTTTCGCTTTTACGATAAGCTTCTTGTCCTCTGTCTCGTTGCTCTTCGCCTCGATCTGTTTGTTGTCCGTAACTTTTTCCGACGACAGTTTTCTCGTGGACAACCTTGCGACGCTGTTTTTGTTCTCACTTTTATCCGGCGAGCCATTCTTTCTCGATAAATCGTCTTTCGAGCTCGTCGACTTTTCCGGCTTGTCTTGTTTCCCCTCAATCGATTTTTCTGGACTCACTTTTTTCGGCACTTGCTTCACTTGCTTCTCCAACGATTTTCTCGACGAACTTCTCTCCGGAGGACTCTTCTCTTTCGTCGGCGATTTTTTCCCTTCGATTATTTTCTCCGGCGATTTTTTACTCTCTATTATTTTTTTCGCCTTGGTCTCGAGCTTGGCGAACTTGGTTGGGATCTTGCTACCACCGTTGCTCGTCGAGGCACTTTGCTCCGTCGATAGAACTCCGTCCGATCGAGAACCCTTGTATGAATTCTTTTTGAATTTACTCAATATCGTGCTTTGCGGACGTTGACCATTCGACGAGTGGCTCTTTGCGGACTCGTTTTTGAAGAGTCCGAGGACCGAAGAGACTCGGCTTTTCGATGTGCTCGCGTTAGATTCCGGGAGACTCAAATCTTCGACGCTCGTCGTGTTTTTCGAAAGTTTCAAACTGTCGTCCGTTGTGTCGGGGGGCGGAGCGGAATTCTCGCGAACTGTGCGATCTTTGGCGGGGCTATTGCCGTTGGCAAGCCTGGCGCTGTCGTCGCTTGACCGGAACTTGTCTAGTTTTTTTTCGAGCGATTGAAAAAAAGTGTTTTTCGATGTTTGCCGTTCGATCTTGGCGTCGCTCGTCGCGTTTTCTTTTTCCAATTTATTGTCCGTCGACGAGGCAACGTCCGATTTGTCCCGGGTCAAAGCGTTCGCCTCGTTTTTCAATTCTTTTTCCGGTTTTTCTTCGCCAGTCTCAAGTTTATTTATTTTCTCATGTTGCTCCTCGCCGGAAATGGACGTTTTGACTTCGCTCTTTTTTCTCGTGAATCTCGATTTTCTTCGCTCGTTTTCCGCCGCTTTTTGAGCTTCTTTCTCCTTCACGTACCGACTCTCCTCCCTTGGGGTGTCGAAGAAATCCGGCCTGAGGAATCTCGAGATTCTTCGCGGTTCTTTCGACTTGGGAGACTTTTCTTTCGTCTCCTGATCGCTCTTGCTGCTCGATCCGTTGCTGCTTCCCGCCCGGAAGAATTTACTGAGTATCGATCTCTCCGGAGTCGTCGAGTGGCTCGTCGTTTCCTTATTTGCACACGACACGGTATTTCTCCGTTCGCAAGAGGACGAAGCTTCTCGAGTCAACGAGCCCGAACGAAGTCTCAAGCTCGGTATGCAGCTTCGTTTTTTCGTGAAATTATTGCCAACGTCGGTGATCGAGCTCAACAATTCTTTGTCACATTTGTCAGTGTCTTTGTAGCTGGAAGATAAATTGCGATCGTACTTGGTGGCGCCGAGATTTCTCGCTTTAGATTCTTTGATGAGATTCTCCGCGGCGAGGAGTCTGCTCTCGAAATCTCGGGAGGAATCTTGTTTGTAATTCGACAAGGTCGTATCGCCCAACGTCGAGGATGATTCGGTCGGGGAAGTTTCGCAGGAGCGAGCGGACAAGCTCGATCCATTGTCGGCTGTCAAATTGTTGCGGGAATTGTTTGTCGAGTCGAGATCGTATCGCGTGTCTTTGAAGTGATCGGGGCTGTGAAAAAATTCGTCGTGCGGTTCTTCCTGGATTTTGTCAGTGCGATAATTGTGGAAAGAGCCCAGCCCAGATTTCGAAGAGTCTCTGTATTTTCTGCCGAGCGTCATGACCTGGCGAGGCAACGAGCCGCTGTCCTCGTCGTCCTCGTCGTCGAAAAGACTGACGCTTCGCCTTGGCGAGCGTTGCTCAAATCTGTCGAGCCGGTCGCTGTTTTCAAAGAGACTGTTGGTCCGTCTGACTGCACGGTCGCACGACCGACTCCGATACTCCGTCTGATCGGAAATCGTCGAACTGTATGCCCGACGATTTTCCCCCTCGTTTTTTTCGTCGGTCGACGATCTGTACAATTTTTCACGCGGTATCGATGGCGACCTTGGCAAAGATTGTCTCGTCTGTTCGATAAACTGTCGACTGAGCCTCCTCGCCAGACTGGGAGTGAAATTATGCTCCAAACTGTCCTTTGTACTTTTTATTAATTTCTCCGTAACATTGTCCCCGGCCTCGGCCTCTTCTCGACATTTTCTATCTGAAAAATAATGGAGAAAAAAAATGTTTTTTGCAGATCGCGGCGACGACGAACCGTTCACCTCTGCGTGTGCGTGTCAAATTTTTTTTCTTTCTTTCTTACTCATTTATGTTTTTTTCTTTCATTCGAAATTTAACAAACGTCACTTTTCAGTATCGACACTCGTTTATTATTCGACATACACAAAATGTTATTTTATTTATTGTTTGTACAATTAATATTATTTTTTTTCTCTCTCGCGTTACGATCGCGAAAAATTCAAAGCTTCGCGCAAATTTTTTACTGACTGTTGAAAAAACAATGGAACGATCGAGCCGAGCGAATAAAAGTTTCATTTTCAACATTCGTCTCTAAATGGTTTATTTCACTTTTACCAACTTGTTTCTTGCAGCACGAGACTCAAGGTCGCGACGTTGAGATCCAACGAAAAATATGTTTTTCTTTCTTTCTTTTTTTTCAAGTTCAAAAATTAAATTAAATTTCAAATTTATCGTCCCGAGCAAATATTTTATAGAATCTCGAAATCCGGTCAAGAAAAAATGGAATTTCGTTCCATCTCAACGCTGCAAAATTCAACGTCGTGTTGCATCTCGATTGACCCGAATAATAGAGTTCATTACAGAGTTACACTCATTTAACAATTACGTTACAAATATTATATCTCTGATTTTGTATTTTTCATTTATTCATTCGATAACAAACGTCTATAGTAGCTGCAGCATGCTCCAATTAAAACAAGACTAGTCATTTTCGTTTTAATCATCAACTTAATAAATAAAAACGAACAAACCAATCCACCAAAACTGGTATATCGTGTATTGTAAGATATTAAATGAGTAAACCCTTTATTAATCATGGTTTCGTCGGACGATCTTCAATGAAGTTTGCATCGTTGCAACGATATTCCTTTTGTTCTTTCCCAAAGCCCATTATTCGTCCGTAGACACTTCCTTTGAGCTCGGGCACTCACCCGGTGCAAATTTGCACTTGGACTTTTCAAAACTTAGTATTTCTTTGATAAATACTTTTTAGGGGTAAAATATTCCGAGTGATCGATTGCGCTAATTTTGAAAATGAATAAATGAAATTTTATCGTCAAAAAAAAAGCCAAAATAAAGAAAAGAATTTTTCAAAGCTGTTACACTTGAAATTTTCGTGTCTGCAAATTTGCACGAGTGTCGTGTCTACGGGTTCATATTGAGAATTCGATAGTCATGACAAAACGATCGGTTTTTGTGCCCAGAAAAATATCCGTCATTCGGAAAGTGAATTTAGTGGAAAAATTTGAACTAGTTAATTATAAAATGTAAAAAATGAACGATGCAAAGTTCGTTTCATTTCGTCAGGACGACGATCTATGAGATTTATTTATATATGTATACGTACGTATATATATAGCAATGATTAAATAATAAAGATCGAGTGGTAGCATAAACAAAGAAAAGCATTCCGAAGACAGTGAATAAAGACAAGAAAAAACAAAACGGTTATTAAAACTCTTCAAAAACACAACAAATCTCAGCCATTTAATGGTAAACGTGGGTTAGTCTGATTTCAAGTTTAATAACCTTGAAAAAAAAAAATGTCTCTCTCTCTCTCTCTCTCTCTCTCTCTCTCTCTCTTTCCATTCTTTCCCTCACCCGTTTTTCGTCTCTCGTTCATTCTTTCGTCCTTGAAATCTCACTAACGTCGTCGTATACAAAAATTGTCATATAACAAAGTAACGTTTGTTTTTCATCGTTTTTTGTTTTCTATGACACATCGCAACGATTAGCTTATGTACAAAACAGCATTTTTGAGCAGGCTCAGTATGATTTATTCTAAGCTGATAAACGCTCCTCTCTTTTTATCAGTTTCCATCGAATTTTGTGTCTTATCCCTTAACATTGACCCTCCGTGGTCGCCAGGGGTCAAAATGACCCCGAGCACGATTTAGAGCGAATTACTCCTCTCCAATGGTGTTTTGGCAAGCGCAATTTTTTTTTTTTTTCGTACACTCTTTGCTGATTTTTTTTCGCCATTTTAAAAATTGGATAAAAAATTTTCGCCTCGATATTCTTGTTCGGAAAGCTTCAAACTTGCGTCCTGAATTTTTGGGACTCGATCGGAAAAATATTGCCTACGTGGCAAGCGTTTAAACATGCCAGGGGTCATTCCGACCCCGTGTATGACCACGGAGGCTCAATCAACTATAAGCTAATCGTTTTATAAAATATAAATATTCGTTTGTGTGAGTTTCATGTCAATGCATTTTTTACACGTTTTAGTGTTTGTGTGTGTGTGTGTGTGTGTGTGTTTTGTGTTGATTTATAAATTGATATCACTTGGAAGCAACGTCTGTTTCTCTCTCAAGACTCGTGTCTTTTCTTTCCAAAAGGTACACGTTTTAAATAACCATTAAGTCAGTACAATTGTCATGGATGAAAAAAAAACATTTTACTTTGATTCTTCTTCGTCCTTTTGATTTTTTTGTTACTGAAAAAATCTTACCACGTTGCTCAAACGAATTACTGCTCGTATATTCATAGCATACACTTAACTTTATTGTGATTGTGTTTTTTTGTTTTTTTAAGTAACGGAGTTGGCGTTTATTTTGTTTCGTTTTTTGGATTTTCATAAAATTGGCCATTTTTGAGTTTATTCATTTTTCTTCACGTGGATCATACAGAGTACAACGTGTCTTTTTACTTTATTATGAATTATCTTGGTTTTTGTAAACACAGAACGCTCGGTACACTCCTCGACGATTTTATTTCGTATTTGCTCAATTTAAAATAGCAAACGATGACGAAAAAATATATTTTCCTATGTTTACTCTCATGCGCACACTTTCTCTCTCTTTTTCTCTCTCTCTCTCTCTCTCTCTCTCTCTCTCTCTCTCTCTCTCTCTCTCTCTCTCTCTCTCTCTCTCTCTCTCACTTTGGAGTAATTTAGGAAAATATTGTGAACTTTATGCACGCGTGATGAATCATATGACATAATGGCCTCTCGTATAAAAAAAATGACTATGATGCGAATAGTTTTAATTCATTTTTTCTGTGCACTAAATTAGGTATAGTATTGTACCTAACTTGGTTTTTTTTTGCTCTACTGGGGATTACCGTCGGCCCGCCTACGGAGAGTCACTCGCACGGTCGCTGCAACAACCGTCATAAAAAAGACCGTAAATGAAAAAGGTCAGCCAAATATTGGCCGCTGACGACTTTTTTTAAATTTTTTATTTTTTAATTATTTTTTTGCTTCTTCGGGAATAATATTTTCGGTAGTCTCACGATTTTATTTCGTTCCTTCTCATTCATTTTTGTTAGTTTAGACATTTTGCCCGAGAACATCGCAACAGAGCCTTCTTCATTTTTTTTTTTTTTTTTCTCTACCAAATCGTAAAAAATCTTATTCCTGGATGAATTAAAAAATTCTAAAATAAATGGAAATTTAAAAATTTTCTAAATTAATTGAAAATTTAAAATTTTTGAGAGGGAAATTGATTTGCTCATCGATTTGAAGGCTCCACTTTGGTTCAATTGTCACAAGGCAATTTATCTCTGAGCAGTCGAAGCGTCGTATTAATGAATAACAAAAAAAAGCATTCGATTTACCGAAAATATTGTCCGTCGAATAACTATTAAATAAATTCACTGATTGAGGAGTCGACGATAGACTTAAAAATATCTCGTTTCATCTTTCGAGGTGGTTTTTCGTTCGTATTCGATATATTTACACGTATATACACGAAATCAATGTTTCAATGTGAATTCTTTCATTATTCGTATATATACGTATAGATACCAGAGTGAACATGAGTAATTTGCTGCATTTTTGTATATGGACGTGTTCGGTTCATGCTCGAAAAAAAATGTATTAAGAAAAATCGTTTTCTGGTTTAATCATTAGGTGCATCATGAATTGGGATAAATCGCTACTTGCTCCGTTAAGGAGACACCTTCTCCATATTAATTTCGATCTCCTCACGATACTGAAGTTTGCATCGTTGCAAAAAAATCGAAAAATTTATATTTCAATCATTATTTTCGTAATTAATTCACTTATTCCATTATTTTGGATTTCATTCAGATTTCGAATGACAAAGCGAGAAGGTCTCTCCTAGGATAATGAATAAATATGAATAAAAAAAAAGTAGAACGACATTGCAGCGTGTGTGAGTCGAAGTCTAACAAGGTTGTAAAAAGTCAGGCAAGGTAAGCTTGCATAGTGTGTAATAAAAGATGCTATTACTTTCGTGATGGCTAGCCTTTCGAGGGATGTATGTATGTATGATGTATAATAAATAACAGGGGATGTTTTATAATGAGACGATAGATACGAAATATCTTAAGAATAATATTATTCATTGATAAATCTGCTTGGTATGTAAAAAGCTCGAAATTATATATATATATATATATATTCCTCGATGCACGAAAATGACAAGAAAAAAAAATGCAACGTGCATTCATGCATTGAAATAAAAATGAGAAAAAATGCACTGTAAGGTTTGTAAATTGATTCGTTCGATTCGCGCTCGATCGATGAATGGACGAATAAAACAGGTTGAACAAACGACAATACGATTACGATTGATCGATTTTTCGAACCCACCTGTGCCAGACAGTGTGAACCATTATAAAATACAAAATTAAACTAACGATGCGTTAGTGAACAAAAAAAGACGAAGAAGAAACAAATAATCGGCAAAACATCGTTCAGGCAGTAAATTCAAATGGAAGGGGCTCAGATAATGAAAAAAAACATCGAATCAACAAAAAAATGACAAATGTTTGAAAAAAAATGAAAAAAAAAAAAAATAAATGGAGATAAAACAAACGTTGATGGAATGAGGTAAACCACTAAAAGTAACAGATAATATGTGCTTTGTCTATCAACGACTCGACAACAGCGTTCAGGTATCACGAAATCCATACCGATTTTAAATTCGGCATTTTATCATCCGGAACGATGATAAAACCCCGTGAGAATCTCACGACAAGGCAGAAGCTTGCTCGATCTATCCTCTCCCTTCCTCCCACTCCTTTCTCATCGTTTTTTTTCTTCATTTTCAACCGTCAAATGTAACCAAAAATGTCTAATTTGATGGAAAAAAAAAAAAAAAAAAAAAAAAAAATATCAGCACGATAGTAGTTTACGATAAAATAAGTTTGCGAAAGCTTTCAAAACTACCGCAGAGTGAGCACAATCAGAATGAAGAATCCTTCGACCTAATTATCTCTTATAAAAAAATTGTATTCACAAAAATTGCGGCCCAAATCGCCTCGGACGAAATGTTCCAAGCGAGCCAATGATTTTCCTCATCTTTTCATTCTCTATTCCAATTGTGATCATTTCTGCAAACTACTACGGGCCTAATAGATAATCTAAGCTTCTGCGAATGCGTGTCTCAAGACAATAACAACATCAAGTCCGTGGTATACGTTTGTCACACTTTACAGTGGATCCTTCATCGTCTATTGCTTCATACACATTAACGAATCATTCTCGGGCTCGTATTTTTTTGTAGGATTTTTTAGGCACGAACTCGTCGGCCAAAAATGAAGATTTAACGGGCGAAATATCGAGACGACCTTGAGATAAAATATTCGGGCGTTCAAGAGCCTCAAGGACAACGAGAATCAACACGTTAATTACATAATCTACCAAGTTTTTTTCTTTTCTTCTTTACAAGTTTTCGGGTCCACGGTAAATTGTACTGAATTGACGTCGCACGCTCTTACCTCGCGGCAATGTATTGCTGCTCCCCATTTCGAAGATACTCTCCCGCGATGGTGTGCTCCGCGTGCCAGGGCTGCTCGGGCTTCCTGAGTTCGATGGAACCGCCGAGTCTCGTTTTCCAAAACGATCCGTATCGCGATTCATCGACCGTCTGAACGAAGATTCGGAGATTCGCCTGAATAGATAATTTAAAAAAAAAACAAACAAACAAAATAGAATTTTTTGAAAAATTCAAAAAAAAATCGAGACTGGCCAAGAAAACTTCGATTTTTTTTTAAAACAGCCCAACCCCTTTTTTTCTACAACTTAAAAAATTACTACGAGCACGTGGGCACATTACGGGATCGAAAATCGTTCGAGGTGCTCGAAGTTTCGATCTCTATCGTAAAAAAACGTGAAGAAAAAAAACAAACAAAAAATGAGCAACGACGAAAAATAAATTCTGATTTGCATATTTTTTTAATAAAAGTCAGAAAAAAAACTGGAAAATTGTGATTTGAAGACAAAATCACGACAGGTTGAGTCGTGAACTCGAGATTTTAGAAAAATTTCGATAATCGCTGATTGAAAAAATGAGACAAAGTGAAAAAGAAAGGCGAGAACTATAAAGAGACAAAAGAATGTCCAATTTTTGAAAAATTGCTCTGTTTTTTTGTTTTTTTTTTTTAATGAGGGAAAAATATTTTTTTTTTAATGATGAAACTCACGTCGTGATCGTCTGTGATTCAAAGTAGCTCTCGTAGCTTGCACAAACAAGCGAACGACTTTATTGCGATATGTGAAGAATGTAATTTTCCATGAAATTGTTAAAAAACTTGAGGTTTGGAAAAATGAGGTTGGTTTTTGACGTTGATTACCTGGATAGCGGCTCGTGCAGGCCCCACAATCCTTGGGACGAGTTCGAACCGAGTCTACCGAGCAATCTACTGCTAGGAAAGCTGCTACCCCTATTATCGTCAACGTTCAATCTCTGGGTCAGACTTCTCACTCGCGACAGCAAAGTAGAAAATAAATTCTCGGCTGTCAGGAGCTCGAAACCGTCGTCGTCGTCGTCCTCACCCGACGACAGACTGTCGGCATGCTCGGGCGGCTGTCTCGTCGGTCGGGAACTTCGCAATCTATGCATATGCCTTTGAAGCAGATCGTCGCTATCCCTAAGAATTTTACGAGCCCAAATCAATATATTAAACACTGAGACAGTCCCACGGACCATCCACTCGGCCGATCGACGCAATTTTCAATTTTTATAGGAAAAAAAAAAAAAAAAAAAAAAAAACAAACAATTTTTTCTTTATTTGAAGAAAATGAAATGGCGCGAAATATAACGTTAATAAATGAAGAATGTCTGGCAAGTTTTACCTGTGGAGTGTCGAAAACGGCGACTCGTCCTCACTGGCGTCAGATAGTAGGGAGCTCATTCGTCTTGGCCGGCCAAATCTGGATCTCGGTGGATTTATACTGGTCGGGGTACTCGTTTTGCTTTCGGGCTCAACACTGCCGGACCTCGGGGTCACGTAACCGCCCCCTTCGACGGCGATCGGTATGATATACTCTCGAGGACTCTTGCGAATCGGTTCGGGACCGATCGTCGAGCCTAGAGCGCTGTCAGTGTCGGAATCGGCTGTAGATTGACGCGAGAGAGAACTCGAACGTTGGGACATCGAACGTTGAGGCATCGGCGGCTTTGGCGGCGGAGTCGATGTTCCTCGTGGTTGTTGATGATCCGCTTCGACCTTGAAATCAAATGACGAATTAAAAATCAACAAGCGTACGAATAATGACATGAAAAAAGTGAGATAAAAAACTGATTCTTGTAAATTTATGGCTGAAATAATTGTATCATTGATTTTGTAGGATTTTACCTGAATCGGGATAATTCTCTCTTTGGGTGGCATTTTGGGTGCGCCTTCGGGTTCGAGGCTGGAACTCCGATTGGCATGTGGAACGACGGCGGCGACCGGGAAAGCCACTTCCGATCTTTGAGTTCGTAGTTTTTGTGGATGAAAAGCATCGATCCTCGCTTCTACTTCGCTCTTGAACGCTCCACTCTCCGGGGACTTTATTCCCGAGAGTGTTATTTCGGCTTTGCTCGTTTTACGCTGTCTCGGCAAAGTCGCACTTTTCAATGTGATCTCCATTTTACTCGATACCGTTGGTTCATCCGTATACGAGCTATCGAAGCTCTGCGATTCGGGAGAGTTGGGCACCTTAAAAAAAAAAAAAATTACAAAAATAAGAAAAATATTTGAAAAATGGAGAAAAAAAATTAATAAATGAGAAAAATTATTGAAAAATAGGGAAAGAATTGGAGAATGAAAAAAAATGGAAAAATGTGAAAAAAAAATGAAAAAATGAGAAAGAAAAATCTTATAAAAATGGAAAAACAAGGAAAATAATTAGGAGGAAAGTTGGTTGTTATATTTACCGAAATCTCGTAAGGCACTGGTTTCGTTTCGAATGGGAATTTTGTATCGACCGGCGTGGATACGGAGACGGTAGCGGATCTGACATCATTGGGTCCGAGTTGGATTTTCAATCCCAATTTTTTGGATTCCGGACTGTGTGGAGTGATGGGTGGAGAGCCGTTGAGTTTTTTTTGAACGGGGGGTTTTCCAAGGGCTCCTGTTATGATGTCAACAGCTCGTTTTTTCTCTTCCTCGCGTTTGAGACTTTCGTCTTTGGTGTCCGGGCCGGTTTTCATCGCAGCGTTCGCTTTCTCCTCGATCTTTTCGGTCTTGGTTTCGTTTGGCACGTCGATAATGACTTTGGAGGCGCTCTGTTTGACCGTTTGTGGAGGAACGATCGAGGAGAGACTCGCTTTTCTCTCGAAAGCACGTTTGGCTCCGCCGACGTTGACTCCGGGTATGAAAATCTTTTTGGGCTTGTCGTTCTCCACGCCGGCAGCCAATTGATTGAATTTTTCGGCAGTCTCGAAAATCTTGGAGCGTCTTCGCTCGCTCAGCTTTCCAGGAGGAACCGCAGCCTCGGAGGATCCATCGGAATCGAGACTCAGAGCTTTCTGCTTCAATTTTTTCTCGTTCGGAGTTTCGAGCGACTCGTCTCCTTGAGAAATCCCAACTTTTTCCTCTCCCGCCGTTTCCACTTTTTCATTTTGTTCCTTATGCGACATTTCGCTCGATACGTTCATCATTTTTTCCTCCGTTTCCGTTTCTTCTTTCTTCGACCTCCCGACCTCCTTCTCGGCTTGATCTTGGCTCGTCACTTCCTCCGGGACTTTTTGCCTCGCCGGCTCTGCAGGCGTGTCCTGGACTCCGGAGAACGTCTTACCCGAGGATTTTCCTTCATTCGCATTTTCCTTGACGTCGTCAACCTTTTCGGAGGCTGCTGGACTTGCCGGCATCGCTACCGGCGTCTTGCTTCTCTCTTTGCTCGGCGATTTCGACAGAGATTCCTTTATCAACTCGAGACAGGCACTCGCTGTCTCGTCGTTACGAAGATCCAGCAGTGGCTTCGTCCCAACATTCGCTCCACCACTCGGATCCACTTCCATCGCTTCCTCCGTTATTGGGTTCGCTATCGGAGCCGAGTGATGCCTGCAAATTCACAAACTTTCCAATTACCACAATCGAAAATTATCGAACCACGAAAATTATTTGTTTTAAATCATTAAAAATCATGAAAAATTATCGAAACTCAATTAAAAATACTAAATCGTGATAAGCAATGAAAATGATCGAGAAACCATTCAAAATAATGAGAAATCATGGTAAATAGTGAAAAATATTGGAAAATAATTGAAAATAATCCGAAATAATGAAGAATATTGAAAAATAATTGGAAAATGATTTCTAAAAAATGAAAAATAGTGAAAAATACTTCGAAATAATTGAAAGTATTGAAAAATATTGGTATAATGACGATAAATAACCTGTTGGAAGTGAATCTATGGGGTCTGGTTTCGTCGTTTTTGTCCTTTTTTCTCAATCGTTCTTTTCTCTTGGCGCCAGCTTCGAGGCCAGCGGTTTCGTCCATGGACGGGGTGTTTTCCAATTTTCTCTTGGAATCGGTGGTTGCTGTACCGGCACGTGGTTCTTCCTCAACCATATCGCGTACTCTTCTGTCGGAATTGGTGCGATCGAGTTCCATCAAACTGCCGACCGAATGACATCTCGTAGGGACCAGAGTCTCGGAAGACATATTAGTTACGACTTCTCCGGTCGGACGTTGATCCCCGACGACTAATTTGTCGGCGCTCGCCGACTGCGGCACCAACGACAATAATAAATCGAGACGCACCGGAGTCTGGGCAGCCAAGTCTTCGGCTATGTCCAGACAATTCTGCTCGTAATCCTCGTTCACCCACCAGTGCGAACAAATTTTTTCTATGTCCGATCTCCTCGCCGGGCATTTCGTCAGCATGTCCTTAATCAGCGGCGACGCCGCTGCACAAATATTTCCATCATTTTTTCAATCAAACATTCGCTTTTTTCGAAAAATCACAATTTTTTCCCTTTTTTTTTTTTTATTGCCAATTATTAACAATGAGCTCGATAATCAGGATTCCGACTCGACAGCTGCCGAGTATATTTCGGATCAATCTGACCCAGGGCGTACCCGGAGGCTTAAACGAATTTTATTTTATTTTTTATCTCGGAAAAAAATATTTGCCCGATTTTAATAAGCAAAACAATTTGCCCTACGATTTATTTGAGTAATTATGACGATACTAAACTTTGTATCGTTGCGAAACGACGAAAAATATTTTTTAATTATTTATTTCGACAATTATTGCTATTTTTCAATGTTTTTTTTTTCATAAATTCGGTCTTTTAATTGCAAAAAATGCCGTTCCACCGTTTTTTTTACAATTTTTTATGAAAATTTGAGATAAACGAGGGATGAACTTACGCGACGGATTTTTAGGCTCGAAATAATTGGACTGGGAGATTTGTCTGGTGAGTCTCTTGAAGTTGGAGCCATCGAATGGCATCGCGCCATAGACAAGAGTATAGAGCAAGACTCCCAAGCTCCAGCAATCGACTTCGGGGCCATGGTAAGGCGTGCCCTTAACGATCTCAGGACTGGCGTACAGCGGACTGCCACAAAATGTGTTGAGCAATCGTTGCTCGTCGAAAACATTGGACAAGCCGAAATCCGCTATTTTTGCGTTTCCGATCTGATCGAGCAATATATTTTCCAGCTTCAAGTCACGATGACAAATTTTGTGCTTGTGACAGTAAAAAACCGCTATCGATATCTGTCGGAATATCCTACGAGCTTCTTGCTCCGATAGCACCTTCCTCTCACTCAGGTAATCGTACAGCTCCCCACCAGCCGCGTATTCCATCACCAGCACCATCTTTTCCTTGTTCTCAAACACTGGCAATAAAAAAAAACCCATCAACAATGCGATCGTTAATAATTATAATTTAAACATTTCTTTCGTAATTTTTCGCTTTTCGTAGAACATTTTCCGATCGGTTTTTATAAATTATTATTAATTATTGAATTATTAATCTATTTTCAATTGAAAAAATTGGCATGGACCAAATTATTTCGATCGAGATCGTCGCACAATTTTTTTTAAATGATTTTTTACTTAATTTTTTTGTTTTCCATGGGTTTTCCCCATGTCTGAGCAAAGAATTAGGAGTGTTTGGCTTACCTTCGTAAATGTGAATAATATTAGGGTGTTGTACACTGGACATAATTTGAATTTCTCGTCGTATTCTTATGAGATCGGCCTCAGTTTCGATTTTACATTTTTTTATTGTTTTTATGGCAACTTCCTGTCCGGTTTCTTTGTTAATGCCCAACTGAACCTTGCCATACGTGCCTTGTCCGAGTTTTTTAATTATGTCGAATCTGTCGAGGAGATAATCAGAATAAAAACATGAATGAAAAAAAAAAAATCGATCGATTTGAAGGGTCAGAGGGAAAATGGGTGTGAAAACGAGGCTGATGGCAGGAGGATGCTGCGTCTTGGTTGCTTCAAAAAAATCTGGCCGTCCGGCCAACAATAGAGAATTTTAACTGACCATCTTGGCAACGTATTTGGTGCAAATGTCATCCCAAATAAATTGCCCAACCGAGACACACATCGCCAACGATATTCGTGTCTAGATCGATAAAGAAGCAAACGCTTTTTCACACTCACACTTCACGAAAAAATATTAAAATTAAAACATGAAAAAAAAAAAAAAAAAAAAAAATTGAAAAATAATTTTTTAGCCATCACCGAGTGCAGGCTCTCTTACTATTTTTGTTTTCTTTAGCAGATCTCCCGATTTTTATTAAATATTCGGCGAGGACAATAAAATTGAAATTCAACAAAAAATTAAAAAAAATTTGCAAACGTTGGATACCTTTGTTTGAGTTTCCTCTTGTGATTGTGGAGACGCACGCCTCCTGTGCTCTCCATGCCTCCCATAATGTTGTGTATACTCGCCTCGCCGACAACCATTTTGATAGTTTATCTGGAAGTACAGCAAGGATAATTGGATTATTAAAAAAGTTGCAATACGTTTGATCAATTTTTCGAAAAGCCGAAAAATCTACCGAATCCGAGGGAATTCTGGAGCAATGATGCCGAAGCTTGCAACGTCGTAATAATGCAACGAAAAATAATAAATATATGGAAATAATAAAATAAAATAAAATAAAATGAAAAAAATAAAGAATAAAATAAAAATAACAAATACATAAAAATGAATAAATAATAATAAAAATGATAAAAAAAAGAAAAAACATTGAATTGTCATTGGCAATACAGAGCTCGAGGCGTAACAGTGTGAGCGGTGTTGGGAGGCGAGTGTCAAGGGGAAAATGTCTCGTCAAAGCGATTAATCGGTGCACATTAGCAGATTGGAATCCGCGCATGATTTTTTTTTATGTCTGGCTCGTATTTTTTGGTTCGGGGGCGAGAGTATGACGTCCGGGAGTGAGCCAGGACAGCACAACGACCGATCACCAATCGGACGTGTAGATTAAGCCCGAGAGAGAATGGCACACGCACGCGTTCATCTCCAACGAGTAAGAAACAGCCAAAAGAAAATAAAAGAGAGGGGGGCGGACAGAACGAATCGGAGGATCGAGCAAGAGAGATAGAGAAATATATGCTTCGAGGTTTATTTTCGGCATCGCGTGTCGCCCTGTCTCTCGGGGCTTTACCACTCACCGGGCTCACCAAACGTTTTCTCTCGTCAACGCCGCACGGCGCCCCGCGCTCCACACATCAAAATACTATTATTATATGTTGCACCAAAATATTTATTGTCAAGCGAGAATTTTACTTTGCCATATTATCGTAACGAGACTCGAACTTCTTCTCACTAATTCTCACATTTCTACACACTCGTCATTACAATAGTAAGTGGGCCCAAGTCCGAGAAACACGAGAATTTACGATACGTCCTCGTACCATTCGCGCTCTGACTCTCCTTACGATGTGACAGACCCAGATTCCAACTTCCTCTTCCTATTCTTTTGTCTACTCGAGCTCGCCGTCTTTCTAATTGCTCGAGAACACATACAGGCTTCATCGATTATATATTATTGTCCGATCCAGCTCGTCTGCGTGCCTCTTATCCAATTTAAATTCCATTCAGACTTTTTTTTATTCGACAGGCGAACCACATCGCGTATATACGACGCTCAGGCTCGGTTCGTTCCAATCCAATGAAAAATCTCATCATTTTTTTTCCAGTGGAGCACAACGCTTTTTTTGGGCCGTTGGCCCATTAACTGCACCTTTTGAATGACTTTTTCGAGAGGATGAATTGTCGAAATTTAGTGTTTCGAATCTGTGGAACGTCCGGGGCTGCAATTCGTAGAAAATGTCAGTTAAACATTAGCGACTGTTTATACACGCGAGGACCAGGCGGTTTGGTCGGGAGGGACGTTGGATGCTCGTCGTCTTGATATACGACTGATAATAATAACGGAAATAGTGGCGCCAGTTTCGCCAAGGCAAATGGCTAACCTTGGGGATCGCACAAGAGACAAATTTCAAAAGCCCAATTATTGTCTTCTCGTTTCTCCCTTCCCCGGGGCAAATTCCGTTTGCCAATATATTTCGAGCCTCTCGTATGAGCCTTCGCAGCGAGAGAAAATTTAAATGGAGTAAAAAAATAAAAATTAATAGTAAAAATAATTTAAAAAATGGAAAAAAAACTTTTCAACTAAAAATGGCATATAAAAAATTCTGCAAACTTTCTTGAGCTCCAGAGCTGAATATTCCCCAATGAAAAAAAGGAAATGCTTAATAAATGATTGATGAAGAAAAAAAAATACGTGGACGATTTTGCATAATTATTTGAGAATTTCTCGAGTGGTACGAAGTTTTTGTGGTTTTCGTGATGTGAAAAAAAAAAAGATTGTGAGCAAGTTGGTTGATGAGTTTGCGGGAGGAAAATGTGGAAGCTTTCATAGACCGAGACAGCCTTTAAATTTCTTCAATGGACGATATTTTTGAGAGCTCGAAGAAGAAAAGGAAAAAATGCACGAGCTGTGAGGAGAGTCCTTAACGAATATGGTCGTTTGTGGACATAGCGCAATGCTGTCTGCATATTTCAGAGTCCATTGCATTCAGGCTCATGCTGACTCGCGAGAGTTCGCCTTCGCTCTATATTCTCTTTTTTCTTTCCGTCTACTCGCTCAATGTTTTTCATTGCTTGGCCTGTCGAGATAATCGCAGACCCTAAAGTTCGGGTCAAAATGACCCGGTGTGGCGAAATCTGTCAAATTCGATGGAAAAAAAAAGAAAAAAAAAAAGTTTTGGTCTCGTAAGTTTTTGTTTTCTACCAAGACGATGATGATATACCTCGCGGTATATCAAAGGAGCGCGCTCTATCGATAGGAGCAGAGTATAATAAGCGAGATGATTCAACGAGAGCACGAAGAAGACGTTGCTTCTTCTTCGAGAGGCAATGGCCCTGTTACACGTACCACACTTCCTCCCTCTCACAACTCGCTCCTCGAACATCCATTCAACATTTTCTATGCGCATCCCCGAGAGATAACAATACGCATTCGATACGCCTGCCAAAATGCACGCTTTTTGGTAGCCTCATGACGTTCAAGTTTGCATCGTTCGAATGCAAAAAAATTATCATTTTTTTCATTGCCAGAGCTCATTACTTTAATCAAGAATTCCATCGTCATGATGAGCGATCGGTCTTTGCCCCCAAAAGGATATATTGGCCCAAGAAAAATTGAAAAATGAAAAATGAAAAATATGTAGGGGGGGGGGGGGGGGGTCCCAGTAAAAAGCCGGAAAGTATATCCAGGGAAAAAAAAGAAAATACAAACAAAAAAAAAAAAAAC
>JAPYYS010000819.1:20177-101508 GCA_030522525.1 Campopleginae sp. 14b | reverse complement strand
ACAAAAACGTAACGGTGGATCCGTTAATCGCTAATAACGACAACACACGACACAGCACAACCCTTGCACCACTCCAGCCAGGAGTTGAATCTCTTACTTTTTATTCAGTTTATCTATCCAAATGTTTTTTAAAAATATTATTAATTGCGTATTTACCTGAAATCTTATGCGACAGATAGTCAAGAAAATGGCTGCCTTCTGTGGCCACACCTCAATCTGTTGAGTGTGTGTCGGCGATGCTTTTCGCGGGTGGGGAACAGACTCTAGCGGAGGGGATAGAATCTTCAGGGCTGTACGACGAAAACTGGCGTGCCTCTTGGCGCTCGCGATATCGAGTTTACGATGACATTACACTTTGCAACGAGACGAGTGTCAAAAATCTTTTGAAAATATTGTTTAGCGAGAGTTTTGCACAGATTCTAATTCCAAAAACTTTTCACTCATCATTCCAATTCCATTTTTACTCGCTTTTGGACATGAAAAAACCGTTTTCATCAAAATGTCTAATTCACTGCATTATTTTACCTACAGTCGATAATAAGCAAGATTAGAACTGCGACAAAACGCGTTTGCTCCGATATTTTAACTGAATTTATTAAATATTCGCCTTTTCAAAAGTATTCCCAATATTGATTTTAAAAAGTCAAAAATTCTTCTCAACAAGACATTTGATCAAATTTTATAAGCGCTCCGCTGAACTTTTATTGGCAAACATGTGAAGGTCGATCAAAAGCCAATATCTCTTTTCGCTATACAAACGTGAAAATATACTTAGACAATTGTTTCATTGATGTTCCGTTATCGGGACTATTTGGCGGATTAACGGCTCGCGCGAGTTTCATCACGTATAAAAAAAAATCAGTAAAAAAAATGAAATCCGCGAAACGATATTTGAACCCCTATTATTTAAAGATCAATTGAAGTAAATGATCACTTTTCGGCACATGATTGTTTATTTTGTCATCTCGTTTTTTTGCTGCTGTTTTATTGAGGGAGACTGCGACGTACTTTGCGCGGCGTCTGACAATGCCACAGTAACTTTAATCAAGTTTTAGCATTCTTTACATATACAGTATACGGTCTACTTTTTATAGTTTACACATATATATTTTTTTTTAATAATCATATATAATGATCTCGATCAATACACAGATCTCCGCATGATCGAGACGAATTTTACAGTAGCGATGAAAAATTAAAAAAAAAGACAAAGAGACAAAAATGAATTCTAATGGAAAAACCATCGGGGGTTGGAAAATTATGACGAATAAAAAGTCTTGTCGGAGCTAGAAAGTTTCTTTTCTTATATAAAAGGAATTTAAATAAAGCAGTCACCTGATTCACACGTATTTGCAACTCCGATTGCCAAACAAAGCGATATGAATGCGAATGGCGTACAATGGGGATGGAAAATTTCTAGCATTGTTATCATGACAACATTTTGTCGCGGTCAAAACCATGATTTTGCTTCACCGTTATTTTCGAATCGTTTTCTTTATCCATTCGTTTTTCTGGCGTTCCATATTTGTTTCTTCAGCCCCATTCTTCGCCGCTTTTTCCACTGACGTCCGCATCAAGGGGCATTGGAAAGATCTTTTTGCTGAGAGCTCAATTATTCTGCGGTGGTTGAGGGTCGTTCGGACCTTGCAATTGGCGTCTCAGGTTCTCGATTATATCGGGATTTGTCGTTCGTATTTCCTCGATGAAACGATGTCCACTGCTAAAGAAACATTCATGAGAAACAGCGGCTTTCGCGGCCCGCACAACATTCAATTTCAGGAGGATAAATAAAATGAAAGCAGAATAAAAAAATTGATGAACAGTTCAGATGCAATAGCATTTTCATTGGGCGTAAGATAAATTGGTACCTACGCTTCTATTATTGCTTCGATACTCTGAGAGCTCCGTTCCACATCACCAGCGGCAAAATAATTCATCATATTCATAGTACCTGGATCGTTAAATATTTCACGTGCCATATTAACGAAAGTTGGATGTTCTACGAGCGAGCCAACGTCGATATTACCAAGCGCCCCAAGCCCGCACAGTCTTGCAGGATTAGTATTCTGCGGCGCGGCCAGTTTTTCTTCTGCCAATTGTATATTGTTTTTGTAACACTCGTTGTCTGGTTCCATTTCGCTTGCTTTTTGATAACATTCCTTAGCTTCTTTGTGCTTCTCCAAACTCGAATACGCCAAACCCATTCGGGCATAAGCTTTGCTGTAGGAGGAATCAATCGACAGGGCCGTCATCGAGTCTTTCAAGGCTAATTGGTGATTTCCCATTTTGCTGTGCACTGCCGCACGATTGCAATAATACACTGCTTTATTTCCGTCCAATTCTATGGCTCTACACAAATAGGAAATGTCCTGAATTCTCAGTTAGTTTATCGCTAATGTTTATCACTAACAATGTGAGAGCCTCAGAGCCAATGCCAATGTTAAACTTTGCCAGTACAAAATCATCGTTTTTAACTCATTTTTCTGACCTTTAAACTACCAATCGGGGTAAATATTCGCCCCATGGGTTTCTTACTCGTAGAACGGCCTGGAAGCAGTAATCTGACTTGCAAGTACATGAATTCTTTCGTTTTTCCATGCCAAAATGAATGGTGCAGAGAAAGTTGAATTTCATCGACATTTAATCGGTGAAAAATCGATTTAAATACCTCAAAGTGCTGACAAACTTTGGAACGCAGTTTGAAGTTTGCCCGGGCTTAATATCTACTCCAATTTGTAGTTCGAGGCTTCATTTTCAATAGTTTCGTTTAAAGAGAAAATACTTGCTCCACATGCTATAAATGCGATTTCACGATTAAATTGCGGACGTACTTTGTATAGCTCTGAAGGGCCTCCTGAGGTTTGTCTTCCTTCATAAAATTATTGCCTTCCGTTTTGAGTCTATCAGCCTCTGCTTTTTCTTCAGCCGTTGCTTCTCGTTTAATGACCGGGCGAGCACTATCGGCAGCCGCTTGATAAGCCGACTGAAGATTGAAATTGGGTAACGCTTCGGATGCCTGGACATTGTACGCGCTTTCCAAACACTGTATTGCAACTTCGAGACTTTCTCGAGAATCCTCCGTTATGTCTCCCTCTTCGAGTTGCTGCGTCAAAAACTTGATGATCGAAGCGACTAGCCCTTTCATCGCCATGTCTGATTTCGTTTAATATTTCTGATGGTAGAAATCGAAAAATTAAAATGACCATTAATTACGCTTGGATATTCTACTTTGTGCTAAATCACGATGAAACATAACCAACAAATAATCGAGAAGCAGCAGACTGCAAGTGACATGACTTGTGACGCTTCACAACTGAAATTCTATACCTTTTTAAACGTTTTTTTCGTGAAATGATCAAACTTTTCAATTCACAGATTGACAATTCAAGGAAAATTGCGCATGCGACGCAAAAAAAATAAATCAATTTCGGAGTATCCGATCAATGCAGAGAGATTATTGAAACAATGATTTAGCGAACACGATTAAAGATAATTATGGTATTTCTTTGATTTTTAACAAATCGCTCTACCTGTGCTGCTTATGAATTTGTCGAGGAACTTTGAACCAAAACACCGTTTGTTCGCTTCAAAGCAACGAGATACGACACGCCGACTCTGCCAGCCTTTATGCTGACATACGTGAAGTTTTTCACACACATACACACACACACACACACACACACACACACACACACACACACACACACACACACACACACACACACACACACACACACAAAACCGAAAAGCCGGGAATAAACGATTAACCACACGTACGAAAATAACAATTTTCAATATAGACGGAACAACTGTTTTGCTTATGTGCCCGAGTGTTGCTTAAATTCCCGTGTTGCCGCCACGTACAGACGACAGTCGATACAAAAGGATCTTATGGATGGCGCTACGTGCTTGCGGAGTAGGCGGCATTACGAATCAAATATAGTATAAATTGTAGTTTTATCACTATTATTTTCGGTCATTTGATTCCGAGAGTTCACCGCGACAACATCTGTCAGGAGCTGGTTATACGTGATTGTTCAAAAACAACATTGCGGACAGTGCAAAAAACATTGTTGCCTCCGTATTCCTTAATAATCTAAACGGTACAAAACTGTTTTTATCTTATTTACTCCGCGCTAAGGTTTGTTGTACTCGATGTCCGATCGAATAACCCGGCTCCGCAACAAAAGTGTAATTATGCATCGGAACTAAGTTCAATAGTGATATAAAGATGAATTCATTCAACGAGACCGGTCCTGGGGAACCGGAGCAAGACGCCAATTCAGCTTTAATCGAGCTCGACAAAGGTAACCTCAATTTCATCCTTGACAACACACTGCTTAACCTCAAAAATTTTCTACCGTATCTCACGCGCGAGATGAATCTCTGTTTATTTTTCAAGAAATTCTATTGTCATTTTGTTTAATCACCCATTCATCGATTAAAATAACCTCAAAAAAATGGCCTACAAAAATAAAATAAAGTATTTCGATTACTCCAAGAATGACCGTTATTTCATTATTGCAAACAGGATTACGATCTAAAAATACTGGAGAGAGATGCGAGGCGATAGTTCGGTTCCCACGTCTCTTTGAAAAGTATCCTTTCCCGATACTTATAAACTCTGCGCTATTGAAGCTCGCGGATGTTTTCCGGTTGGGAAGTAATTTCTTGAGAGTTTGGGTTTTGAGGGTATGTCAGCAGAGCGAAAAGCATTTGGACAAGATATTAAACGTCGACGAGTTTGTTAGACGTATTTATAGCGTTATACATTCCAACGATCCAGTGGCAAGAGCCCTGACATTAAGAACATTGGGCAGCGCCGCTGGAATAATCCCAGAAAGGCAACAGGTTCATCACAGCATCAGAAAATCTTTGGACTCTCACGACTCTGTAGAAGTTGAGGCGGCGATCTATGCCGCCCGCATGTTTGCTGCCCAATCCAAACTCTTTGCGGTATCGATGTGCAGCAAAATATCAGACATGATTAGAGGCCAAGCTACTCCCGCTTCGATGAAGCTCCAGCTGATACCGATCCTGCAATACATGCATCACGACACGTCAACCGCCTCGATGGTGAATGAACTTTGTATGGAACTCCTGGGGAGTTACCCTGCTGTCGAATTCGTCAGGGTAACTTTGAGTGCGTTGACGACTCTAGCATCAGCGACCCTGGTAGATGTTCCCAGCCAGGTGACCTTGCTGTTGCGTTATTTGCACGACGATCCTCGGCTCTCGGTAAAACGACACGCTCTACAATTGCTTCATCGTTTGGCCAGAAGCGGCGTGCATCTTTGGCCTCGAGGGGCTTTAACTAATTTGATCGACAGCACCAATACTCTCCTTCAAGATGGCGCCGGAAATACCGATCTTCTCATACGAACTCTCGACGTAATTGAGGTGAGATGAAGAAGCCCAACTATCGATGAATTCTCTTTTTATTATGGTTTTTCGTTACAGGTATTGAGCAGAAGCGCCGTGACTTGTGACGCTAATATGGAAGAAGGCAGTCCGTTACTTTTGCTCTGCGTTAACGCTTGTTACTCTCCAGATCCATTCGTGGCTGTTAAGGCAGTTACTATCTTGTCCAGAATCGCTTGTTATTGGTGAGAAACTATTGATTTTTGTCAACGTCTCGGACGGAACTATAATGTTGAAGTTTGCATCGTTGGCATGCAACAAAATTCTCTCTTTTACTCTTGCGACCCAAAAACTCAATTGACCCGAAAAATTGGCATTTCAAAATATAATGAGTGATAAATATTTTTCGTTGAACCTCAACGTTGCAAACTTCCCAAGCATACGCGATATTTTTGCTAAATAAATAACGTTGTTATTTGTCTCTTTTTATCAAGCTACGAGGAAAGTTTGCCAGTGTACGGGATCCAGGACGTTATATCGTCTCTGGAGTCTTTGACGGTTTTACTGTCGCTCGCGGACGAGCATATATACCAATTGAAAGTTTGCCTTCAGTCGACGGTGAAGCTCTGCCAGGCCCATCCCAGCCATTGCCCGATATTCGTCGACGCCATAGGTTCCACACTGATAAACGCGAATACGGAGAACGGGCTGAGCGAGAAACAAACGGTTTTGTTGTGCGAGGCCCTCGGAGCTATTGGAAATCTTGGTGATAAAGTTCTGCTGCCGTTGTTGCCGGACATTCTCGAAAAAATGCAGCAAACGGGGCATGTGCATACAAAAGTGATGCTGTGCACGTTGCTCTTCCAAATGGTAGCCGGTGGTTACGAGTGGAACACCGAATGTCTCGAGGCGGTTCGTCGAGTAGTTCATAGTGTCGATGGCTGGTCGAAATATCGTATAGCCCGAAGCGCAGCTCGTTATGGACATCACGATATCGCAACGAGACTTTTTAAGAAACTCAAGGAAGCAGTTGCCTCGGAGCAATTGCATTTTTGGCTTTCAGGCTTGGAGTTGATGACCAGCGCAGAGAGTTATGGCGACGACGCAGGCGAAACGCGGGCCGAGCAAAAAGCTGCGATTCTTGACACTCTCAACGGAGCTATTTCGCGTTACGCGAGCGCTTGCGCTTCTCTTAAAGCTGCGAGCACTCCTTTGCGGAGTTTACAGTTTGCCAGCGAATACGCCAAGCTCCGATGTGAATTCCTCCAAGCTCTTGGACAACTTTTGCACTCTTGCAGGTCCCTCTGCACTTCCCCACCGCCGGCAATCGCCCATTCGATCGTTCTTTCCACCAAAGATGATTTTCAACGCTACGGTCGCGTCACTTATCAACTTCGCAAATCCGCCCAAGACTTGCGTAACTGCGCTGACAGTTATCAGAAACTTTATCAATCCGCGTTCGACGCCGATCCTGGCTCTCTCAACAATATTCGAGTTTTACAAGAACTCTGTCGTCTGATGGCAAATAGCGTGGATCGCGTATGCGGCGGATTCTCCGCAGGTTATCAACCCGATGAGACCGAATTCAACTTCGGCGACACCGTCGAGATCCGACAAATGGCTCGATATCTCACTGAAGTCAGGAGACTCGCCCCACCTTGGGAAGTCAGGGAAGAGGACGAATCCATCAGCCACGCTAGAGTCGAACGTCTCATCTCTCAAGTTATGCTTTTGGCTGGTGGCAAAGTTCGGCTTCCTTTGCCTCGCTACTTCTTCCAAGCTTTGCAATCGACTTCTGTCAAACTCTCAGTTTCACCTCAACCCAGAGTTTTCGGGGAGCCTGTTTGTGTTCCTCAGGGATGTCAATTGGCCCTTAAAATCGAAGGCGTCCTGAGACACGGAAAAAGCGGTTCTCTCTTCCGCTCAGTGGACGCTGTTTGTATCTCAATCACTACCACTCCACCCTCCAAAATCAACAACGATCAAAAGGTTATTTTTTTTTCCTCCATTCTCTCCTACAAATAATGTCATCGCTGTTCAACGAATTGCGATTTTTTTTCTCATTCCAGAGCAACGCGTACACTCAGGACCAGAATGACCTTCAACAAACCGTCACGCCTCATCGTGACTTTTTCGCCTGCGAGTTTCTTCTTTCCCTCGGTAGTAGTCCGACCGGCCTAAGCTCCTGCAACGCGACTGCTAGCCAAGGCGGACAGTTCCAAGTCACTGCAAACGCTAGTATTCTTGACAAGGACGGTAACGTATGGAAATGCGGCCCCCGTTCGTCTCTTCAAGTTCGCGTTCACGAAGAACCTTCCAAACGAAAATTAACGTGATCCATTTCTGCCAGAGGGAGATTCACTCATTCGGCCATTGAATCAACACACGAATCTTCCTTCTTTACCCATTTTAATCAACACCGATAAACAAATAATAATATATCTCTGTAAATATCGTATGAAAATAGTAACAACTTGTAAATATATCTGCTTTGAACAAACGGATACAAAAAATATTTCTATCAATATCTGAATTTCCCAGCTATTTACAAATAAACACATGGAATGTTGAGCAACCAGATATTATGCACGCGGACATCTCGGTTTTATCATCGGAACACAAAGTAAAAAATTGTGTCGTTCCACCTTTTAAGTAATCGCCGCTCTTTTCACCGGTTTTTTAGATATCTCTCCGTCAATCTTCAAAATGGATGCCGGGGCTCTCAAAAAACGGATACAAAAATCTATATATATATATTCATTTTTCTCAATATTTTAGGTCTAGATGTTTTCGATATTTACAACCAAACGAACGGAATTTTGAGTAGCCAGTTATTATGCGCGAGGAGATGTCGGTTTCATCCTCGGAACTTAAAGTTAAAAACTCTGTCATGTGTTCGTTTCTTTCCTTAAGTAATCGCCGCTTTTCCCACCGGTTTTTGAGACTAATTCTATCGCACCAATTTTCAAAACTGACGGTGAAGCGACAGCCTTGCACATGTCGTAAATAGTGAGTGCCGAAACGCTGACTGCGGTCAAGGCTTCCATTTCAACGCCAGTTTTGCCACTACAGCGAACTTCTGATTGTATCTCGATCCTCTGAAGCTCAGGGTCGAGCTTAAGAGTTACATTGACATAAGTCAATGCCAGGGTGTGGCAGAGAGGTATTAATTCTGCAGTTTTCTTGGCTGCCATTATTCCAGCGAGTTGAGCGACCACCAGCACGTCACCTTTCTTCATATTATTCTCAGCAATCAGGCGACTCACTTCTGGTCCTACGGAAACGAATCCACGAGCTTTAGCGACGCGTGAGGTTACATCTTTCTCGCCTACATCGACCATTTTGGCCTTGCCGCGCTCGTCAACGTGCGAAAATACCGACGAGCTGAATTGTCTGCTCGGAGAAGCTCGAAACGCACTCCTCGATTCGATGAACATTTTTTCTGGATTCCCCCAAATTTCCCACAATTTTTTCTGTCTCTTTGACCCACGGGACACATATTTTACGTTGTTGCCTGTGGAAACAAAAAAAAGGTTTGTTTTCCAGACGCAGAAGTTGGCCAAATTGAATTAAAATCTCGAGATTTAATTTCAACAAAGCGATAACGTTGCGTCGTCTATTTTTTGCCAGGGAAAGCGAAGAATTAGTCTACACGATACACCAACGATCGTCGATCAACCACCGATCAATATCATCGGCCTATTTTCCATCTCGCTAAGATTGAACATTCCTGAAACATATCGTCAACGTTATCGCTACATCGATTTCCTTTTGCTATCCAGACTCGCTTTCCAAAAGCTTCATCCTCAAGCAGAAACTTGAGTTTGTACTTGAATTTTATTTACCAGCGTGTTGCTTCTTCTTGCGCTGGACGGCAAGACCAATCATCTCTTCCAGGGCATCCTCCGACGCCCCATTTCGCAGAGCATCCCGTAACGAAACTTCCCCTTTGCCCTCAAACAGACAAACTTTCAAATTTCCGTCTGCCGTTATCCTCAAACGATTGCAGGAATCGCAGAAATGCTGACTCATCGATGTTATGAAACCGAATCGTCCTACGAAGCCGGGAACACCGTACGGCTGCGCATAGCACAAAGGAAACGTTTTTTATTCGTTGAAAGTGAAAAATCTCACGCGATCGAAAAATTGACAGGAAAATAGAGAAATTGTGGTCGCAAAAATCTCACCTTCGCAGTGTCATTCGGTGTACCTTGGAGTGCTTCAAAGTCGGGAAACTCTTTTCTAATGATATCTTTCATTTCTTTGAAAGAAACCATTTTTGTTTCGTTCCACTTGTTACCGGAAAATGGCATGTATTCGATGAATCTAACGTCGATTGGTTTGTCTCGAGTCAATCTGACAAAATCAACGAGCTCGTCGTCGTTAAAGCCCCGCATAACGACGCAGTTGATTTTGACAGGATTGTAGCCTAATTGAATCGATAAATCGATTCCAGCAATCACCCTTTTCCAGCCCTTACGACGAGTGAATTTCTCAAAACGTTCCTCGTGCAAAGAGTCCAGAGATATGTTAAGGGCGTCCAGACCGGCTCTCTGGAGAGCTGGCAATTGTCTCGTTAACGTGAGACCATTCGTCGTTATCCCAATTTGTTCTAAACCATCGAGCTCCCTCAATCGCTCTGGAAAAACATAAAATTGAGAAATTTCCATGGTCACAATTTATTTGAACAAGAAAATGCTCTTTACCGACTATCTCCACAATGTCTTTTCTCACTGTAGGCTCTCCACCGGTCAGCCGTATTTTTTTTACTCCTTTCTTAACAAAAAGATCGGCTATCTGGATTATTTCATTGGTTTTCAGAATTCCTTCCTTGTGCGTCAATTTTACACCTTCTTCGGGCATACAATAAAGACCTGCACGGAGGAAGATATAAATCGCATTATCTCGAGGTCACTCGATTAGCATTTGGAACATTATTCATATTTACTTTTCTTCAAAAATTAAATCGAGTTTCTTCTGATTTGGAAAAAAGTAGAAATTGTAAAAATTCAAGCCCGAACTACAAACCGAGGTAGATATTCAGGGTGGGCAAACTTTAAACTACGTTTGCAAGTTTTTGAGCAATTTTAGGTATCTAAATGGATTTTTTACCAATTAAACCTCGATGAAATTTAATCTGCTCTTTACTATTATTCTTAGCATAAAAAAACGAAAAGATCTATGTACTCATGAGTCAGATTACCGCCTTCGGAATGATTTTATGAACAAGAAAGGTGTTGGATAAATATTCACCCCGGTTTGTATTTTCAAGACCAGAAAAATAGATTTGTAGTTCTAAGATTAACATTTAGCCGAGGAGTGCGAAGCAACACCCTTTTTTTTTATTTGTAGATAAGGTGCAGGAAAATATTTGATTGGAAGCAGGTGGAGGGTGTTTTCGTACAATGAGGGTCACCTACATCTTAAATTACAGCGTTCTGTGATAGAAATTCTCAAGTAAGTGTGGAATCGGCCAAAAGTATCTACCAGCATACCAGGTGGATGCAAATCGTTCTTCAGTCGTTGCCTGAATTCTTGTACCTAATGAGAAAGCAAAGGAGAATATTCAGGAATCTATAATAATTGGTTGTTCCTGACGATTTCGCCAGAGAATTTGAGAATATATTACCCTTTGGGAAGTTTTTGGCAGCGTAGAAGAATTGAGAGACATTTGTCTCTGGAATATCAGTCGCACTTGCACTCTGGCAGCCATTTGAACGTCGCAGTTATCGCAGCTTCACATAAAACAATTTATTGTTATCGAGATAACGAAATTTTCAAGACGATAACTGCGAACAATGTCTTTCGAGATAATCACGTTTTTCTATCGAGTGCATCGAGATCGAGTGCACTTATGTAAGTATCACGGGGTAAATAAAGCGAGGCATTTTGAGAAAAATGAAGCCTTAAAGATTTCTCGTTTTTAACATGGGTCGTTCGGTAATGAGTATCATTTTTAGCAGAACGAGTTCCCTGATTAACTACCATTAGCCTCATCATCGTTGAGCAATAATATTTTTCTTATTGTGCACGAGACCCTAGCCCCTCTCAAAAAATCGCTCCAATCGCGGCAGGACTAATTTATTCTTGCGAAATGTACACACACTTCGATTGACAGCGCCTCCAACGGAAAACCATTCGAATTTCGAATCACTCGAAAAGCCACCAGTTTTGCTGCATTTGTTTTTCTTTTTTAATTCAAATTCACGAATGAATAAAATAATTCAAACCTAATTAATTAAATCAATTAATTCCTTCCTAGTTCGTCGAAGAAACGTTATTCTCCAATTTAAGGCAAAAATATCGCCAGGCTTCAAGTAATAAATCCACCACAAATATTCCACAAAGAAAATATATTTTTAGATGTATTTCCTACCGCTATAATAAAAGGTACAAATAAAAAAGGGAAGAGGATCGAAAACCGATGAGATAGCATTGCGACTTATTGTTATCCATGATAATGGTATCCTAGGGCAGAGAATTTAGCGGGACAATTGAGCCACAACAAGAAAAACAGGTAAGTTAACAGGATTCGGATGGATTATGTATTTTGTACGATGCTGAGCCAACGACTAGGCTCTCCGTTCACAGCAGGAGGAATTCTGATTTGTACAACACGAACGGAGTTCTTCTCGGTCACGATCTCTTTGTAATCAGAAGGCCCAGGTACAACGATCGTCTCACCGTCTGCGTTCGTGTTATAGCTGTAAACTTGTTCAGCCTGCTCATCGTTCTCGTCGGGCTTGCTATCTAAAGCTCCGGTATCGACAAATGTTATCTGGAAATGGAAAAAAACGGAAGATATTATTTTTCGTGCGATACACCGAGTGTGGAGGAGAAAACTATGCAGGATTGAAATACAAACCTGTCGATCTTCAGCTGGCTGATGATCGATGTCATCCGGTGTTTCGGTCTCCTCGCTCGGAATATTCAAAACATTTTCCTCCCGATAAATACTGTCGTCGTTTCGCTCGATGATGACGTGATTCTTGAGATCAGCTACGTAAAGTTGAGTCTCTTCAAGCTGCTCGTTTTCTGCTCCTTCCATCAACAATTCCACATCACCATCGGGGATATTTATCACCTGGTCATCATCCGTTGTTAATCTTGGCTGATTCACGACGATCGTGTCGTTCAGATGGCCCTGTTGTTATTTTTCAGGAAGAAAATCCGTTTATAAACGTCAAAATTGTCAATAAACGATAAAAATTGGTTAACAAATTATAAATTAATGTGCGAATTGCATTATTCACCTGCGTTTGCATGTGAGCGTACAGCAATGGTTTTCTCATGAAACCCATTCCACAAACAAGGCACTCGTACGGCTTTTTATCGCTGTGAATAAAACGATGAGCGTTTCTATTGTCTCGGCTGTTGAAAGCTTTGCCGCAAACCTGAAAAATTCCTCAGTTATTCGAATCTCCTCGACGAAATTCTCGTTTATTCAGATTTGAGAGTTTTTGACGTTTTCGCTCTTTACCTCGCACAAATACGGCTTTTCGCCTGTATGAATCCGCATATGTTTTTTGAAATGCTCGGGATAAACGAATGTTGCTGTGCAAGTTTCACACTTGTAAGGCCTTTCCCCGGTGTGTGCAGCTTTTATGTGATAATCGAGCAGTCTTCGCCGCTTAAAGCCTTTTCCACAGTCATCACATTTGTACCTTTTGTCGTTGTAGTGGGTGGCGCGCTTGTGCGATTGGAGATTCGATCTTTGGCTGTTATCAATTATTTTTTATTATATGAAGGAAGAAATTTTCGTTAATGAAATATCCATATATTATAGTCCGACAGTATTTTCTGACCGAAAAAAAAAGTTGAATGTCAATCAACCGGTGACCGAAAATACACAGCAATTTTTCATCTGGAATTAGGCAAAGAATGTCAAATTTTTGGTCATATTCGATAAAATATGAATTCAAAATGGCTAGGAGTTTGCTGAAATGTTTTACAGGCGTGACATGGAACCAGGTATGCCACAGCAATTTTCCATATTGTTTTCTCTGCATGTGGAATTTCATGAATTAATATGTTTTTAGGACAAAACGTGAATTACCTGAACGTGGCGCCGCAGAATTCACACTGATAAGGTTTTTCCCCAGTGTGCGTACGTTCGTGGTCCCTTATTTCAGCTTTCCGGGCAAAAGCTTTGCCGCACATTCTGCAGATGTAAGGTTTGTATCCGGTGTGCACGATGTTATGAACTTCTAGATTATGATGAGAACCGAACGCTTTTCCTGCAAGATTTCGAGAGAAACATTTAAATATCCAAATTTAGGGTGGGGTTAATTGAAGTCGATTTGTTTCTTTTTTTGTACGAACCACATTGATGACACACATATTCCTTGACACCGTTGTGGGTCCTTTCGTGCTGGTTGAGATTTTGTTGGCTCAGGAACGATTTGCTGCATTGACTGCACTGGAAAGGCCGCGGTCGGACCTCGTGAGTTTTCGCGTGCGCTTTGTACGTGTATTTCGAGGCAAAATCCTTGCCACAGTTTTCACAAACATAGGGTCGCATACCCGTATGAGTGTTTATGTGTTCTTCCAAAAGATTCTTCGAGCTGGAAAAGAGAGAAATGGTAATTGAGTAAAATCGCGAGGGGGAGAATCGATGGAAATCTTTAGAATTATTTAATCACCTGTATCTTTTGCCGCAAGTTTCGCAAGGCCACGATTTTACTTGTGGATAATGAATGCGTTTGTGGATTCGGAAGAGTCGCAAGTTACTGAATATTCGGTTGCAAACTTCGCACTGGAAATCGCCTTCTTCTTTGGCCACATGATCGTCCATGTGGAGCGAGAGTTCGTTTCTTTTCTTGAAATCCGTACCGCATATGTCGCAGATGTACAACCGAGAATCGTGCACGCCTTTTACGTGTGAGACGATTTCTTTCGCGTCTCCGACGACCCTTTCATCGTCGCTCGGACACAAAAGACACGTGTACTCCGCTCCGTCTCTCATTACTATTTGCTCCTCCATTTCTTCCATTTTTACATTGTTTTTTTCTTCTTTCTCCTCTTCGTCCTCGTCTTTCTCGCTGTCCTCTTTCGACTCGCTTGTACTTTCCGCTCCAATCGCTGACTCCAGCTTCACTATTATCTCGTCCTCTTCCTCGATGTACTCGACCGTTTCCATCTGTACTTTGTCGATGTCGTGAACCAAATACTGCGAACAAATGGTTTGTATACGTTCAAACTATTATTTACAAACTTTAATTGGAAAATTAATTAATTGGAAATTAATTGGAAAATAATGTTCCCAGCTATTTTCGTAAAAACACATTTGTCTTATAAGTGTATATTGGGTCAATCTGACCCAACGCATCTTTCAAATCTTTTTATTCTGGTGGATATGAATTTTCCTTTTCCAAAGAAAATTATCCATACTGGCCTTAAATAAATTATTTGATGAAATCAATAATTAAATGGCAAAACATGCGTTGCCATTAAATGCCAAACAATCGGTGACAAAGAATTGTTGAGGTCGAAATGACCCAGTGTGTACTCGAAGGTTTAAGAGGTCGAAAACTTTACCTCGCTCAAGTTTTCTATGCTGTCTGCATTCTTTGGCTGCAACGAATTCTCGCTCTCCTTCTCATCGTACTTCAGATCCAAACTTTCTACTATTTGACCGTCTGATTGATCCAGATAGTCATGATCGTTGTACTCGTCGTGCATCACAGTTTCAGGCATTAGTTTCTTTATTGTTTTCCCATAATTTGTCTTCACTTCTGATCGGATCTCCGTCAATCTGCTTTCAAGCTCGCCAAACTGGAACATTTCCAATTTTAGGCATGACCTCGAGAAAAATATCTCACCTAAACAATGTCCTGCCGCATTGTTCTTAATTACATGCCTCTGCGACGGACTTTCTTCAAGAATTTAAGAACCTTACCTCGCTGAATAATTTGTAGCATTTTTTACACAAGAAAACTGAGTGAATGGTTTCTTCGGTGATTTCTTTTTGGAGCACGGAGGAAACGGTGCGTACGAGAGGTTTGTCCGGGGAGTTGAGAGCGCTTGTTTCGAAAATGTGGACGCTGTTTCGGGCAGAGGCTCCGACTTTGGTATTGCATATGAGACAATAGTTCGAATCCTTTACAGGCTCGTTCGTCATTGTGGCGACACTTTGCAGTTCTAGAAGATCGAAAAAAAAACGAAAAGAATATTTTAATAAGTCGAAGTGGAAAAAAGAAGATTCAGACCGGCAGAAAGGAAGTTTGATCTTACAATGTAATTTCTAAAGTGTATTTTGTTTTGTTTACGATCAACGGAAATAATGTCCCGAGCGAGCTACTGAGCGGAACTTGAAAAAACGACATTTGAATTTTTTCTCAAGAGTAACACTGTAACTTGAAAAAATGTGAAGGAAATCGTTATTTCGGAGCATATTTATCATCGATCGATCTCGAAATATTTGTGGGAAATGGCGAGAATTCGCGAAAAACTAGCGGGTTAGAAAGGGCGGAGGGAACAAAGTTGAAAAAAAAATGAAAACGTTGATTTTTGATTAAGAATTCCGGCTGTCTCACTTGACCCGCACAAAACAAACATATTATAACAAGTATAAATAAAATACAGAAAAAAGTTGCCAGCACTGACTCGGAAATTTTCCTTTTCTCGATTCGAACGATTGGTAGCGAGTGAATGGGCAACAGCAAGCAACGAAAACCTCGGTGTGGCTACCAACGCCATTTATTTTTCCATGATAGGGTAGGGATGTAATGATCTCCAATAAACCCGCGTGGCCAACACCGAAAGACAACGAGATTTTTGAACGCGTGGGTGTTCTCACTCGCGCCAAGAATAATCGTGCATCCAATTATTTGGATTAACAATATGCATTGAAAATAGGCGGTTTCACCAAAAAAAAGAAATATTTGCGAAGAAAATTGGGCCGTACATGAATAACAATTGCGATTTGTGACTTACCAAATTTGCAAGTATCGCTTAGCGGTGAAGAACAGTACTATAGAACGATGTCAACATAGCATCCTTAGTCGGTACTGAAAAATCACACGAATACAAAATCATGGCGCATGGTCGTAGGTCATAGGGTCGCAAGCCAACGAATTCAGAACTAGGTCAGAGATGAATGGGGAGATCTCCAATGCTACAGGCTACAGGGCTCAAATGGTTCCTACACAATGTCGCTTTGTCGTAGCGGCTAATTAGTGAAGCTGCCGTAGACGTCTTTCTGCTCGGTCGCGCTTGCAGAAGCCCGATCCGCTCGGCAGAGAACTGGCACATGGAGAGTTGGCCGCTACGAAAAAGCGACGCTTTGTAGGGTTCACTTGAGCCCTATAGCATTGGAGATCTCCCTATTCATCTCTGGTCCAACCCCGCGCTACCACGACACCGTGTGTACCACAAAGGATTCCACGCTGCAGTGCCAGTTCCTATTCGTTGATGCTGAGCGTGTATGTGTTGACGGGATCACAACGGAAAGTGGTGGGTAGTGAAGAAGGAAAGATTCGAGTTTTCCGGCTCGGTGAAGAATCGACCAATCCCAGTACGACAGCACTGCACGAGGATACCACGTATATATAACTCATATACCGGTATATCGTAGGATAGACTCATCGTCCGCAACAAGAGCCACGTCTCGCGAGTCCAGCGCATTGCCTTCCGAAAAGTTCGGGTCTGAAGGCCGACACATTATAATTTTGATCGAGCATCAAAGATTTTCATTTAAACAAATTAGCGTCGGAAACTTAATAAAACTGCGGGAATGTTGGCGAAGTACCTGATTTTTTGCTTTCTCGCTGTCGGAGCTTGGGCCGCCGAGGAAGATGTCCTCGAATTGCTCGACGCCGATTTTCCTCATGTGTTGAAAAACCAGGAAAATACTCTTGTGATGTTTTACGCTCCTTGGTAAGTTCCGACTCGATCGAGTCCTATCAAAACGTGAATTATTAACTGAAAACCTCCCTTGATTTCTCTGAATTCCGAGTCTCTATGATGTAGTTTTTTTTCCCAATGTCTCAACCGTCCGAGTGAAAATTCTGCTTTCCATAAATCGTGAATATCTTTTCAATTATTTCCCTCTCAGGTGCGGCCACTGCAAACATCTCAAGCCTGAATATGCCAAAGCCGCCGAATTACTTCAAGGCAACGATCCTCCAATAACTTTAGCGAAAGTCGATTGTACCGAAGGCGGCAAAGATACTTGTCAAAAATATTCCGTCAGTGGTTATCCTACACTCAAGATTTTTGCTCATGGAGATCTTGTCAGTGAATATAACGGACCCAGAGAAGCGGAGGGTATCGCCAAGTACATGAGGGTAATTATCAACACTTTCATTGTCTCAAATTCAAGAAAAATTAGTCAGAAAACAAATTTATTTCGTTTAAAAACTTTTAAACTTTACATGTCCATTTTTTAGTTAGTTATTTGGTTAAACGTGAACTAAACATAAAAAAAGTGGCAACTGTGAAAAAATGGAAAATGTGAAAACTAAATATGTAAAAATTGAAACGTTCTAATAACTTTAAAAAACGTGAAAATTAAACACATTCAAAAACTGTAAACGTGAAAACTAAAAACTAAGAACGAATGGAGAGTAATGAGAAAATAATAATTCCAGTCTCAAGTCGGCCCAGCCTCTAAAGAGCTTAAAGGACCGGATTGCAAGAAAGCATTCCTTGATACGGACGAAGTCAGTTTCATCGGTTACTTCGAAAAAGATGATTCTCCATTGGCTGCTGCGTATCATGCCGTTTCCAAGAAACTCAAGGAAAAAGCAAGATTTGCTCACACCAGCGACAAAGCTCTCTTGGCGAAAGAAGGCTTCTCGTTAGTTTCCGATTGTTCCTTCAACGAATATCCAGTTTATTGGAAAGTATCGGATAAAATACTTTTTTCATATTTTCAGAAATCACATTGTGCTTTACCGTCCGAAGAAACTCCAGAATAAATTTGAGCCTGCTAGCCTCGTGTACGAAGGTGGTGACAAGATTGCCGAGGTCAGCGACTTCGTGACGAAGAATTAGTAAGTATCCGTTGTCTCAAGAGGAAACGAAAGGATTTTTTGTGCTGTGATAATTGATTTTTAGTTACTTTGTCAATAAAGCGTTGAAAACAAATAGAATTTCATTGAGCATTTGCTAGGCATATTGTTGAATGCTAAAGAATTTCGTTTTTTTTTGTTTTTTCATCATAGTTTCGGTCTCGCTGGCGTACGTACAAGAGACAACTCTCAGAGCTTCACAAATCCATTGGTCGTTGCCTACTACAACGTCGATTACACGAAAAATCCTAAGGGAACCAACTACTGGCGTAATAGAATAATGAAGGTCGCTCAGGGCTTCCCGAAAATAATGTTCGCGATATCTTCCAAGGATGACTTCCAGCACGAGCTCAATGACTTTGGAATCTCGTTTGTCAACGGCGACAAACCGACGATTTTGGCGCGCGACTCCAAGAATCGGAAATTCATTTTGCAAGAGGAATTCTCGGTGGAGAACTTTGAGAAGTTCTTGAAGGCTTTCGAGGCCGACGAGCTCGAGCCGTTCCTCAAGTCCGAGCCAATACCGGAAGACAACAGCGCCAGCGTCAAGATCGCTGTCGCGAAAAACTTCGAGGAGGTTGTGATGAACAATGACAAGGACACGCTCATCGAGTTCTACGCGCCTTGGTGCGGACACTGCAAACAATTGGCACCAATTTACGACGAACTCGGCGACAAAATGCTCGACGAAGATGTTGAAATCGTCAAAATGGACGCCACAGCAAATGACGCTCCCGCTCATTTCGAGGTCCGCGGCTTCCCGACCTTGTTCTGGCTCCCCAAAGACTCCAAGGACAGCCCTGTCAAGTACGAAGGCCAACGTCAACTCGACGATTTCGTCAAGTACATCGCTAAACACGCGACCAAGGAACTCAAGGGATACGACCGCAAGGGTGCTCCCAAGGCCGTCAAAAGGGAGTTGTAAATACGCAACATCAAACAAAAGACAAAAAGAATTCATGGAACAAAAACGAGAAAATATTATCATGGAATTCCCTTGCAACTTGTTAATTCCACAAGCAAAACAATTAACGATTTTTTTTTCAAGGGAAAAGGATCAAAGAAACTACGATTTTTCTGCTACGCAATATTTTCTCGTTGACATCTTACGATGAATTTTCGAAAGGTTGTTGATCAACGATGTCGATCACAGAAATTAGGAAACAAATAAAAGAGAAAAAACATTCAAGCGATTCATGACTTCATTCGCTCGAATCTCACGATTTTTCGTTCAATTCGTTGTTGCGACAGATCCTCTCTTACGGATCACAGACATCATTCCCTTTTTTTAATCACATCATCGAATGAAAAAAAAAGAAATACCCTAGATTTAAGAAAGGAGCATTTTGTTTGTACGCAAAAATGTAATAAAAATAGGTTTTTACCAGGAAAATCTTCAGTATATTTATGTTCATTGTGCGTTTTGTTATTCCTTCATTGAAAATAATACTTGGTCGTATAAAATATGAATCCGGAGGGAAAAAATCCGCAGGTTTCTCCGAATCTCTCTCCTACAATTCATCCTTCTGTGGAGTCGTCCCCAAGTGCCGAATGCTCGAAAAGAATAATGGAGTATTGTCTGCCACGTGACGGACCGCAGCGATGAATGGCCGATCGACGATAAACTCGTCCGGAGTTTCGTCCCTCACACCCAGCGATCTTCTCAGTCTCATCTGAACCACTGCGATAAACGAATACATTCAAAAAGTTTCATTTCCGAACGAGAAGTTGAGATATTTTGAGATTTCGCTTTTTTTATCCGAAAATATTTAATACCCGTGGCAGCTGCCGCTTCGGTTCCATACTCGTTGACGTCGATAAACGCTTTTTGAATGACTTTGTCAACTTTCAATGGAATGTTGGACATTTTCGAAAAGTCAGCGTTGTCTTCGAACATGGAAGTAAATCCGAGCTACAAAAAATCATAACAATTCGTATCTTGGATTTGTTTTCATTACGTCGTTTTTGTAGTGTTCCATTCCGCAATTTATACCTTGACTAGAATGTCCTTCAAATCGATGGTGGCCTCGAGCTTGAACTTGGGTAAATACAATCTCGTCAATCGATCAGAACCCTTCGCATTTATCACGGCGTTCCAATCAAATTTTTCTTCCACATGTTTTAATCCTTCGACCTCGTTTGGAAGAATTATAATCATATCGATATTACCGTCCTGAGAATTAAAATTTCGCTGTTAATCGATGCAGATGAAATTGAGCTGTTTAACCCTTCGAATACACACTGGACCATTTTGACCGTAATGATTTTTTGTCAACCATTGGCTTTTGGTGGCAACAAATGGCTTTTAATTTTCGTTCCCATTAAAAAATATATATAGATAATTGAGAATGTAGGTAATTTACTACAAAAAACGTCGCTACAGAAGGAAAACAAAAAAATGCATATCTACCAGGGTACAATGATTTGGAAAACATTTTGGGTCAGATTGACCCAAGATGCAACAGGAAGTGTGCACTTGAAAGGTTAAATAATGAAAATAACTGATTATTCCAATAATTTCTGTGAATTAAATGATTTTTTACCATGTATGGAATTTCGATGAACCGACAATTCAAACTCGGAATTTCTCCGTGTCGATATTTGTACTCTTTGAACATCGTATCAACTTCGAGGTTTGCTGTACTCGTCGAGTGGAAAACTCTCTTTTCCGTTTTTGCCGCATCGAACGGTTGTCTCCATTTGCCTTTGAAGTATATCGCACTGGCGAGTATAACTTTCGTAAATTCATCAACGTCATCTGGACAGGAAATAAGAAAAAAATTTCACAAGTTTTTAACGATTTTTTAAGAGAAAATCATTGAAATGTTTTGAATTACCCGAAGACACTATATTTTTTATTTTTTCGTTAGTCATCTTCGAAACCCAGGAATTTATTATTTCCGTGGAGCCCACATTGTCTCCAAAATCAACGTTTTCTACTGTGTAATTATAGAAGTCAATTCCTTTGGTTTGGAATGTCTCATGAAGTTGGACACCATTCTGGAGGAAAATCCCATTGGTCAAGGTAAGCTCCACGGACTTAATACTCTGAAAAAGAACGATAGAGATTATTTTTTTTTTTCTACAACTTTTCAATGGAATTGCGAATTAACGATCAATTGAAAAATCTATTTTCCATCCATTTCCTAGTTCCTGATATTTATTCAAAGATTTTAATTTTTTGGTGATAATTTACTGACATTGAGAACTTTTATAATTTCCGCATATTCAGAATGGAGCTGCTCGGTGTCGGATAAACAAAGTCCAGCTGCAATTTCTTTGGCAGTGTGATTATCCGTGCCGTGGAAAATGTAAGATAGAGCAAGATGCAGCCCTAGAGGAGAATCCACAATGTTTTCCTCTGTTCCACGTGCCACAGCCTGGAGAATGGAATTTTAAAAAAATTTCAATTTCTCTGCAGTATTGAAAATGGCAAAAAAAAAGTTATCAATTAAAAAAAGTGGTACTTTGTGAAATTTGGATGAAAACTCGTGACAGCTTTGCACTGCCATTGACAATCCCGGTGTTTTTTCTTGGACGGATGCCATGGTTACGCAAAGGAATACGATGAATATTAAAACCCAATGAGACATGGAATGACAGTCTACAGGAATTAGTAAAAATATTATTTTCATCGTTTGTCACAAGTGTCAAGTTGAAGAAATAAAAATAGTATTTTTTTGTTGCAGCTTTGATAAATTAGGTTCTCTGGCGAATTCGCACTCAACTGTCAATAAAAATCATTTATCATAATATACATATATTTTTGCTTAAAATTTAAACACGTAGTAACATCATCGTCATGACAAAACGTCGAATTTCATTTTACAAGACGTTTCGAGGTGGGACAATTAAAATTCCGAGCACTTCTGGGGGTTATGATTGAAGCTACAAACGTTTAAATTATATACTTCGTCAAATTTAATATTCAGGCGTCAAATACTTCAAAACATTTTTATTTAGTCTGTGTTTATTTGGGACAATACCGGAAATAATTAAGCGCAGAGAAAGCATAAATCTTAAAGTTTTATGCAGTATTTATAGTCATACTTTGCTGATGCGTGTTTAATTGGCAAATATTGACAACGGTTTTCTGTTTTTATCAAGGCGTTGGTACATTATTCGTATCGGAAAAAAATGACGGATCCCATAACTAAACGTGTGCATAACAATAAAAAATATTTATCTATTGCCCGCCTTCAAAGCGTACGCACATAGTGTTCGATTAGTGTTTATTTTCTCTCTCTCCCTCCCTCTTCCTTTTTCTATCTCTCTCTCCCTCTCTGTATCTCTCTCTGTCTCACAGTCGTATTTCATAATCGCGCGGTATCACGTCTATTTTATCAGTGTAGCCTTCGCAAGACCAGGCGTTTATTCTGAATCGTGACGAAAGGAACACGAAAAGCGTTAAACGTTTTCAACATTCCTCAACAATAATTTGTTGTTATTTTCGAGCATGCAATAAGAACGATTCATTTTTGTACATAAATTATATTTATATATTCAGCAAGGGAAAAACTAACATTTTCCATCATTGAGAAAACGTGTCCGAAAATTTTAATAATTGCGCGGTAATTCACGACAACGACGAATCTAAACACAACGATTGAGATTGAAATTACGCAGATACCACAAGTGAATACGTACAAAGCCTGGGAAGGTGTGTTTTTTTGTGCGTCACTATAAACACTATAAACTCAACTCTCGACCGATTCGACGTACGGGTAGGGACACATCTGACGGTATCTAAAAACTCGGAGTTGATTTTTGGGTGGTTCAGCGCTCTAGGGCATTATTGGTAATGTGTTAGTGCTCCAGTCGCGATAAAACGAGCGAGCAGGTTGGACAAGAGTAGGAAGAAGGTGTCGCTACGTGAAACGAGTGTTTACGGTGTTTACAATATTCGAGAGCCGGTCATATTAAAAAACAAATAGTTTCGGGAGGTGACAAAGGCGTCGCGAATAACAAGATATCCTGTTTGAAAAACATTCTTTTGCAGAAAGTTAATGAGAATCGTTGTGACTAATTCATTAATGCGCCACACTCTTTTGTGTTAATCTTTGCGTTCTTGAGGATTAATCGAAAAGAAGAAGAATGTCTTCGAACTTACAGAGATGTACGTTACGATTATTGAAAACTGTGAATCGTAAATCGTTATTTTTGGAGAATTCACGACTTAATGATGCGACGAAACTTTCCAGCACGTATCTCGGGTAAGTTTCGACATTCTTTTTTAATTACCTGTTTTTAGATATGGACGTACGTGCCAACCGACACCGATTCTATGATTTTCACGACCTTGCATCCTTCCAATTGACCTTCCTTCACCCCGGCAACGACGTCGATGTTTTTCTTGCCTTTTTTTTTACATTTTTAGCCTCACTTTTTACTCGAATATGTTTCGTTTGATTATGTCATTGTCCTCACTATCATATCGACGAACTCATCTTTTTCCATATCAGGATTACATTGAATTACCGTCTGTGTACCTCGATGTGTTATGGATTTTATTATCACCGTTATTGAATCACTGATCTTTGGATCTGGCTCTCCAAGTTTCTGAAAAAACTGAATTACGAGCGATTCATTAAGTGAAATGCACATAAAAATATACAAAATTGTGAATAGTTCGTTGTATATTCTCATTGTCAAATAAGAATCTACATTGTGGCCCATCTGCGTTAAATTTACTTCCTACATTTGCACGGCACACCGGTGAAGTTAGCTTTGGCTCTTTTTAAAAATATTTTCTTTTCTTGAGTTTTGTTTTTGGTAAAAATCCAGAAAAAAATGTAAAAATATTTCCCTTCATTTTTATTTGGAAAATAATTCAAAATATTATTAATGTAGGAAAATATAAAAATAATAAACCTCGCTGTCCTTGTCGATATCCATGACGTGGTAAACTTTTTGAAATTTGATTCCATTGAGAATGTGACTCGACTAACCTCTGGGTTTACTGAGAAGTGGCATGAGCAGCTCTGTCGACTGTTTTCTTCTAAATTCAGCTGTAGGTGCAAGTTCAGAGATTTGTAAAGCGATTGGATAAAGAACGACAAAAATTTTTGTGTAACATTGAATTTTACATCACGGCATAGATAGGAGAAACCAACTGCTCTATTTTTATCATAATATATGCGCAGAGCTGTGTTACTGGGAGTATATTTTCGAAACTTGCAACAGTCTTAGAAAGTTTTGTGCCAGAAGGACTTGTCGTGCTGCACGGTTTAACGGAACTTTGTAAAAGTTCAATTTGGTCGAATCTTTCATTATTTAGCTGTAATCGATTGATAGAAAATGGGAGACGCAACCGCAAGGTTTGATATACTGAGAAATTCACCATCGATTCCCATTTGTGCCAAGATTTTTACTTTTTTTTTTTTGTTTCTCATGAAGCACAAGCCTTGGCCGACTCGCTCATAGTAAGGCTCAAGCCAATTGGACCACCTCGAGGGACGAGAGCAGAGAAATGATGGCACTGTGGCCGGACATTGTGAGAGACCTCACAGAGGCTGGTCGTCACCTTGAGGTTCCAGAAGCCACAAGATGGATGGCTAAAGTACGTTGATACATATGCAACGAAAAAAACTTTTTCTAATAATTGTTCAATTTTGAAAAACCTGGAAATTTTCGGAGCGATTTCCTATTTGGATACTAAAAAAGATCGTTTTACTGTCATGAGTATCATGAGCTCTGCTCGAGAAAAAAATAGAATTTCGTTGCATTCCAGCCATGCAAACTTCAACGTCGTAAATATTTGATATTTTCATTTTATTTTTCGGCCTTCTTTAAATCATTTCCATTAGTACAACGAGTCACTGAAAATTGAGCCACAAATTGCATTTTTCGCAGGTTCTTCAATACAACGTCCCTGGTGGTAAGAAATATCGAGGTCTGGCAGTCGTTGCTGCCTACAGAATGCTCGCTCGACCAGAAGACCTGACCGAAGACAATTTACGACTCGCAAGAATACTTGGATGGTGCACTGAAATGGTTAGTGCACTTCGCAATTAAATCTCTCGTTAATTAGCCGCTTCCAGAGTTAATCTCTCGCCGGAGATTATTTCGCCCATGCAGTGTTTTCATACGATCTATTTTTATATTCTAATCTTATCGAAATACGCATTTTTTGTGCTGACATGTAGATCCAGGCTTACTTCGTCATCGAGGATGACATAATAGATCGGTCCGATACTCGGCGAGGGCAGAAATGTTGGTATCTTTACAACGACATTGGTTTAGCCGCGATCAACGATGGAATTATCGTTGGGGAATCCGTTCATCAATTGATCAGAAAACATTTCAAAGAAAAGCCATGCTACGTCGATCTGATCGAAACGATCGCCGATGTGAGACGTTTTTTTCAATCATTTGATTTTCTAGACAGACGCTTTCTGATTATCACATGTATTGAGATTTTTTCCGTTGGCAGAACAAATTGAAAACGGCCATGGGACAAACCCTCGATCTTTTAGCGACCCAATTCGGTCGTAAACCAAACCTAGATCTTTTCACAATGGATCGTTACAACGCAATCGTCAAATACAAGACGGGATTTTACTCGTTCGTCATGCCAGTTACCCTGGCTATGTACTTTGTGAGTTTCTACGATACTTATCGCTCTGGAAAACCTGCATTATTCATTCTTTGGAATATATTAAATAGCTAAATCACTCGTGTGTATATCGCCAATATTTTCTAAGGAAAAATCGAATTATTCGAGGACTTAAAATATTGCTTTTCGCATGCAGAAAAAAAAGTTTGAATTATCCAAACTTTCGTGAATGATTCATAAGATTTTTAAAAACTTTTTTTGTACTCTTGAAATTGAAAATAATTTTCAAGTTTCCTCACAGGCTGGCATAACCGATGTCGAAGTTCATCGACAAGCCAAAACTATACTTTTGGAAATGGGACATTTCTTCCAAGTTCAAGACGATTATCTTGACTGTTACGGCGACTCGAGGGTCACCGGAAAATCCGGAAGAGATATCCAGGAGGGGAAATGCTCGTGGCTTGATTTTTTTTTTTTTGTTCCCCCCCCCCCCCCCCCCCCCCCCCCTCGTTTCCGTAAACCTGCCGAGTTTGGAAAATCGCTTTCTCTAACGGTGTATTTTTTCACTGCGCAGGAATGTTACGGCGTCGACGATCCGGAGAAAGTGGCACGGATCAAAAATTTGTACGACGACTTAGGACTCTCGACGACGTATTCCATTTACGAAGAGGAAAGTTACAACCTCATGAATACTCACATTCAACAAATTTCACGGGGACTGCCTCACGATCTCTTCTTCAAATTCCTCGCCAAGATCTACCGTCGCGATGCTTGACCATCGACTAAAAAAATCCTGCCAAATGTTTGAGCAATTGGGAACATCACGAAAAAATCAATCGCAAAAAATCTGATGTATATTCGTTTTTTTTTTTTACATATATTTTTTATAGGTCCATGTGATTTTCCATTCCGTACGGAACAAAAGCACAGAGGGAGGGGGTCATGTTTTATTATTTTCCAGTATCCGGTACATTGGGCATTTATACACGCATTAACGCACAGATGCGGAATTATTTTTGCAACTTTTTTATATTCTGAAAGTTCGATCTTGTTAATCTTTCGTTTGGAAGCGTCACCCACTTTTCTACCTCATCGTATTAAGAGAGAAGAGAAGAAATTTTCGAGCGAAGAATATTTTATTAAACTGCAACGATCAACGTAATTGAGCCAAATAATTGTACAGCTATTTTTCACTTGTAACTAAAAAACTAACTATTTTCTTCAGAGAATATAATAATAATCAGCTTGATTACGTTGCTCGATTCTTCGACTTGGAACAAAAAAAAAAATATATTAATGGCGTATCGATCGATGTAGTCGGTTGAAAAGTAAAATAGAATTTTTTTTTATATTCGAGTACGAGCATCGTGTAAATTTTTCATGTTCATAAACATTCGGAATATCATTATCACGAATTTTCCCGAGATGATAAGCCCGTGAAGGTAAAACAAACGTTACTTTAAAATTTTTTTGATGATTATTCTCTCCTTGCCGAAATAAGCAAAACTCTACTTTTCCAAATGTCATAAAATAAGTGAAAAATAAAAATGGTTTATCTTGATCGAGCTGGGATTTAAATGTCTCGATTGAATTCACTGTCGAGATTAATTTTTAACTCTTACCTCGTTTGCCTTTGTTTTTCCTTTATTGCCTACAACATTCTGTTCTTTCTTTTTCATAAACAAACTTAAAACGTAAATACAATACAGTACAATGGCTTTTTTGAGACTTAAAATGAAGTGTTGAGTTTTTTTTTTCATTATTATTTAGAGCGACATTTTCCGACCTTCGATCGAAATATCCACGGCTCTCCTCGCAGATTTCATTCTCTTAGTGTCGATGTAATTTTTCATGTGTCGCTCGAATCGGTTCATTTGCTTCTTCGTAGACTGGAAAGGAATTCATTATTTAGTTCAATTTGCCTGAAAGTTTGTTGAATCCATGAGGTTTTTGTTTGTAAGTGTTCATTTACCCTGCTAATATCGACGTCAGTTTTCCAGTCGGGACGCACGACGTAGTCTTTGTTCGAAGGTAAAGGAACGCGAGCCCGAGCTACCCAGCCTTTATCACCAGGTCTGAGAAGTCTGGAAGCAGGAAAAAAGCAATTTGTTCAATTTTCAGAAAATGGAATTAGCCCGTCGAGTATCCACTGGGTCATTTTGACCCCAACAATTATCTGTTACCAGTTCTTTGGCATTTAATTGCATCGAACCTTTTTTATGACACTTCGAGTACACACTGGCCATGAAATGTGGAAAACTACAAAAATCGTCTTTACAAAAAAAAAACTATCCGCCGGAATGCAACGATTTGAAAAATGCCTTGGGTCAAATAGACCCAGGATGCACTCACTCGTGTGCACTGAAAGGACCAAGAGAAACGAAAGAAGTCGGAAAATCGAAAATCCATGAAATCAGGCACTGGTCGGGTAAAATTGTCAAGTCGGTTAACTTACTTGGCGTCGCTCTTGAGAGCTTTATTAATATCCTGAGATTTTTGGGAGGGTTCACCATCTTCGGCTTTCCTTCGTTTTTGAGGAGTTTGCTCTAGATCTCTTTGGAACCTTTCTTCTTTGGACAAGGCTTTGAAGTCAGCGGATAAATTGAATATCGGCCTTGCCCACTCGTTTATCAGTTTGCCTGCTTTCTCCTTGTTGTCCTTTGTTTCCCTCGGATGTTTGTACAGGTACATGACAGCTTTACCAATACCGGAATGCTTCAAGGAAGACTGATCGATGCGCGGAAACTACAAAGTTTTAGAAAATATGGTTAGCAAAGAATTCGATCGAAATTTTTGGTCTTAACAAGTCGAATAATTGTTGTCGGTCTCCTTACTTCCAGTAACAATTTCAAAAGACTATCTCGGATCCTTATCGACGGCAAAGAACGGTCGGGCATCGGCGCTAGCCAATCCGTCAAAACGGACAGTACATTGTGCTCGAGGAAGGCCAATTGTAAATCATGCTTTTTCAATTGTGACAAAACTTTTGGTAACATTGCTATTTTGTTGGTCGCTGGCTTGCCCAGCTGATTCAATTTTCTATCATCGTCCGAGGCGTTTTTCATGTCTGCTAATAATTGCGCAATTATATCGTCGTTGTCGTTGATTATGTCTATGTCTTTTCGCTTCCGACGTCTCGTTTGTTCTTCTTTTTTTCGTGCCAACATTCGGTCGAAATCCGATATGCCATCGTCTCTGAAACATGGCAATCATTTGTAAGATTTTAATGCCTTTTTTTGGCGGTGATGATAGAGCATTTTTATGGTACAAAACAGACTGGATATTCGTTCAACTTACACATAATTGTTCCTGGATAATGCGTGATCAACGAGAATCGAGTTTTCGTTAATTGGTTGATATGAAAGTCTATTACGATGGGTTTTTAATGGGAATGACGGATCAAAAAAAAGATTTGAACTTACTGATCACCCTCGCCCCGATTTTCGATAATTCCATCGTCAGAATCGTCTCCGTCGTCTTGGTTAATCGGAGCTTCAGGTACGACGGTTTTGTCCTCATCGCCTTCACCCTCACCTCCCGTTTTTTCCTCTTCGTCTTCGGTGTTTTTTCGACGTTTGGAGGAGCCCTCGTCCTCGTCTTCGGAATCGGACAATTTGTGTTTCGATCGTTGTTTAGTTTTGATGGCGTCGTCATCGTCATCGCGATCGGAGTCGGTGATTCTGCGTCGGCGTTTTCCTGTTGAGCCAGCGGAATCTCGGCTGCGGCTCCTCGACCGCGATTTTCCTCGAGAACCGGATCTCGACCTCGATCTCGACCGTGACCTCGAACCCGATCTGGCACGCTGTCCAGAGCCGGATCTCGATCGCGATCGGGACTTTGAACGGGACCGTGACCTTGATCTTGATCGTGATCGTGATCGAGATCGCGATCCCGATCTCGATCTTGCGGAACCAGATCGAGATCTTGATCGCGAGCGTCTTGATCCTGAGCCGGAACGCGATCGTGATCTTGAATGTCTCGAGCCTGAACGGGACCTTGAACCGGAATGCGATCTCGATCGCGATCGCGATGCTGCTTTCCTGGAGCCTGAGCCTGAGCGCGAACGCGAACGGGATCCTCTCTTGCGCGATCCAGAGCGGGATCTCGAGCGCGATCGAGAAGTTGCTGCTCTGGAACCTGATCGAGATCGCGAATGCGACGCTGCTTTCCGAGATCCTGAGCGAGACCGGGATCGCGATCGCGACGCCGCTTTTCGGGATCCTGACTGCGATCGAGACCGGGAAGCCGCTTTTCTTGTTCCTGACCTCGAACGCGATCGCGAGGCTGCTTTTCTAGAACCTGACCTAGATCGTGACCGTGAGACTGCTTTCCTGGACCCTGATCTTGATCTCGACCGCGAAGCTGCTTTTCTGGAACCAGATCTCGATCGCGACCGCGAAGCAGCTTTCCTGGAACCAGACCTTGATCGCGATCGCGAAGCTGCTTTCCTGGACCCAGACCTTGACCGCGATCGCGATCGCGAAACAGCTTTTCTCGAGCCTGACCTTGATCGCGATCGAGAAGCTGCTTTTTTCGAGCCAGACCTTGACCTCGAGCGAGACGCCGCTTTTCTCGAGCCTGACCTTGATCGCGATCGAGAAGCTGCTTTTCTCGAGCCAGACCTTGACCTCGAGCGAGACGGCGCTTTTCTCGATCCTGAGAGTGATCTCGAGGGAGACCTTGAAGCGGCTTTGCGTGATCCGGATCGCGATCGGGACCTTCTGGACGAGTTAGTGGGCGACGCTGGTCCGGAAGCGGATCTGCTTCTCGACCTCGCCTTCGGGTCGAGTGAGCCCGACCTGGATCGTGATCGGGAGCCGGCGGATCTCCGTGGAGAATTCGGTTTGGAACTTCCCGCGGAGCCGTTCCGTGATCGTGTTTTCGGTGAGTCCGGTGACGCTGGACAACCGGAATTTGCAGCTATCGTTTGACCTTCGGGTGACCTTGACCTTGACCGCGATCTTGATTTTGCTTTGGTCGAATCGTGAGGCGATACCGATCCCGAATGAGATCCTCGTCGTGAGCCCGAATTCGATCGCGAACGAGAACCGGAAGACTTTGCCGCCGGAGATCTTGGTCCGGTCACCGAATTAATCGGCGATCCTGACCTCGAACGCGCATCTTTTGACCTTGGCGACGAATTGCGAGACCCACTCTTGGACCTGGAGCGCGATCTTCCAGGAGACTTGGAAGCGTGACGTGAAACCGACCTCGATGGTGATCTCGGTCCATCTTCTCTGACAGAAGAATGTGAGGGAGATCTAGAAGCGCTCCTTGCAGAGGGCGACCTTGACCTTGAAGCTCGAGGACTCCTTCTAGGAGAGCCTGACGGCGACTTGGACCCAGCGGGCGACGGCGAACGTAATGATCCTCGAGATCTGTTGGAAGGAGTCGGAGAAGCTATTTGCCCGTGGGACGGCGAAGATCTTCCGGATCTGCAAGCATTTTTTTTTCACAACTGGCTGAATCAATTTGTGGGATTCTTTTTTAAATTTTGGTTTTCATTATTGTTGCTTTTTTTTTCCAAAATAATATCTCAGTAGACAGGATATGAATATAACTTTTTACATCACAAACACAAATAAGCACTCTTTTTAGGTTATGTCATACTTCCGGCTGATTTTTGTTTTTTTTTAGAAAGTATGATTTTTTATTCGATTACCTCGCAGGGGAATGGCTGTGAGATCCGCGCGACCCGGATCGGCTCCTGGGGGAAGAACTGCCAGACTTTGCCGATCCGCGTGATCGCGAAACTCTCGGTGAACGGGTTCCCGATCGCGAGCTGTTCTGAGCATTCTCGAGTTCGTCCTCGGAATCGCTGCTCGCATCTACAACAGCATCCATCAATGAAAGTATGCTCGAAAAGTTCAGAATGATGGGTGAAGGCGATAAAACATAATTCCAAAGTATTTCGAGATTCGAGAGTAAATCGACAAAAGTTACATTTTTCGTAAATAAACTTGAAAAAACTCTCACCTGCACGATCCATCGTAAAATCCGACAACGGAAATTGAAAAAAGACCGAAAATCACGAAACTTCACTAAATCACTACGAAAAATCGTGCGGGATAATGGGAACTGCGAGTTTCTCGACAAAACACAATACTAAACACGAAAGATTGAACGACCCAAGCGAGAAAAAAAAATTAGACACTCGCGTAACAATATCGCCTCCGACAACTGTTACTGTTTGAGATTTTAGTCTGAGGCCGTATCGACAATCATATTCACCGGTTCGGCGTAGCGATCGTCGATACTTCAGGGAGCGGTTTTTTTCCGAAGCAAACTCCGCGGCGAGTTACTGTCGTGGCCACTGTAGCGTCAGCAGCAAAGACCCGATTGTACCGATCGAGCATGTCGTGCATTTGTATTTTTTATCTCCCCGTGTAGCGTTGGCAGTGTCACGAACGCGCGCTTGTAATGCATACCCCCTGTCGGTTGAAACTGACACTACTGCGTGACGCGTAGAGGGGTTGCCGTTGCCGATGCTTCGGAACCCGGCGAGCGACTGGTTCGCTCGCATTCACGCTTCAAACATGGCAGCGGCTACAAGCGTTGTCGTGCTCGACAGGGGCAACAATACCACCTGCACAATCAATTTGCACGGTGTGTTGGTTTTATTATTATTTTTATTTGTGCGTGACAGGCGCTTGAGGAGCCTACGAGAAAATAAAAATTTTGGGACGCGCGGTTTTCACGAGTGTATCAAAACCAGTTGACAAAAGTTTTTTTTCACACGAGTTTTAATCGCGTATGACATTTTTCGCGGGATTGAAAACATGCGCGCTGCAATGACGTTTTTCGCTCAAATTAAATTCTTCCACGAATGACGTACTTCCCCCACGTGATAAATTAATGGTCGTTTGAAAAAGCAAAAAAACACAATTTCCTTGGGTATAATCAAAGAAAAGTTTATCGACGTATGTCCTAATGAATTTTTGAGCGTAAAACCTGAACACTATCATTGAAAAGCACTTAAATTTGGGGCAACGGTCGTTGCAATTAGACGTGACGTCTCAATGTATTCTGATCACGTGTCTTGTCGCAATCTATTCGAGAGAAGTGAGCCGACGAAAGTTATAATGGATCTCAATAACCGCTTTGTTTTCCTATCGAAATTTCAGGAGCCACGGTGGTGTCTTGGCGGGTCAACAACCAGGAACAGCTGTTCGTCAGGTGAGTACGATTTTTCAAACTCTGCAAAGATATTAATTCCCCTATGCGTTCGACGAGATTACGACTGTCGTAGAAACGAAATATTTGTCGTGACTTTACGATGCTGATGAGGGGAGGGGGGGAAAGTATCGGCAATAAAAGTTGTAAGGTCGAAAGTTCGTACGGTCCCGCGATTGTGCAATCAAAGCCGGAAAATAGCAAAAAAAAAAACGATCGTACGATAATTTTTTCCGCACGTAAATGAATTTCAAATAAAAATCAATCGTATCAAAATAATCGAAGGATGAATGATCAATAAATACACTGACGACATAATAATGTTGTAATTTTCTGTGCACAATGTATAATCTTTGGAAAAACGTTTCTATTTTCTCTCGTCATCGTCGCGTTACATCTCATTACATAAATACCCAAAGGCTCGTGACAACGGAGCAATAAGAAACAAAAAAGTTGAGTGAAAAAACGTATGCAAAGGGCTTTGCGTCTCGGACCCAGTAAATATATATCTATATGGCCATAAACACATGAACGGCATACTTTTCCCTCGTGCGCGTAATATACGAGACCGTAAAGCATGTAAAACAGTTAACAACGTTCTTCATAGTGAAATCTGCATATAAATATTCTCTCGACTAATTACCAATGGATTCCATGCATCAAACAAACCAAAAAGTCCTCGTTATTTTCCCACCTAAAAACCGAACGTTCTCGAGTCGAAATGTTCACACAAAATCACAGTTACGCCCTTGTCTCACGAAGACCTAACCATTAAGGGCTGATTCGGGTCCAGGTATAAAGCGGAGAAAATCAAAAACGTGTCCGCGCGGCTATGTGTCTATATCGAAAGTGGATGGCAGAAAAAACGCGGGCGAACATCACCTGCCATCGCGTATGTATGCTAGAGATATAATAATAAGTATCCGAGCTAAAGCTTCGCCGTAACGGGTTACATGCATGCTTTTTTACACGTACGTGTGTATGTATGAAAAGGAGGGGGGAGCACATCATCAACCGCGGCAAAACGCGGTATATATATATATATGCACCGGTACATATCGCTTTGAACCGCGAGTTGAAGAACGAGAGAGATGGAGTGGCGCTCGCGAAGCAGACGTTGAAAAAACTAACGGATGGAACAGGGGCGCCACCGCCATGGACCATCGTACTGTACTAAACTATGCTATATTTTATTGTGCACTATATATGACTGTACATATCTATATATGTATACTACGAGGTCACAAACCGCACGGGCCCTTCTGCACAATCTCGGTGTATTCTTTTTTGTAAATAATATACATGGCTCGATCTTTTTCTTCCTGTATATCTATATACATGCCAAAAACTCTTGTTCTTTCGCACGTAGTAACTTTTCTTCACTCTCCGATCACGGGAATGACGGCAGGACCAATTCTTCCACTGTGCCCGCTTTTTTCGACATTGGGAATTACGACGAGGAAAACTTGAACGCAATCTTTTCGTTGAAACCGAAGCACTGATTTTTTTTCATTTTTCGATTTTTATTTCTTTCGTTTCAACGTTTAATGCTCGGGATGCCATGGGAATAAGTGTAGGCATTCGATAAAGGGGTATGTGACCCGCGGATGAAAGGCAAAAGGGGCTCGCAAGCTCAAACAGCCCACCACACGATTTATCTCTTGTATATATAGTCCGACGTCGAGATCTATGTACGCGGAACCGTGCTCTGCCGTGAAAACATACAGGACGAGGGGGAGGAACTAGATTTTCTCCCTTTACCGATCATTAAGGATCACCACTGCCTCTGTCCCACTCGCTTTGTTTCTTTCTCTTTCTTCTTACTTCCCTTTGTGCCCCACCAACTACCGTTATACATACATACACACACACCGTCAGCGTGAAATTTAACGACCAAAGGGTTTTTCTATATCGAGAAATTTCTACAGCCTCAAACCGAACGAAAATCATAGTCATTGGTCGTTCCAGATATTACGGAAAGATAATAAGGAACGTTACATGTTGAACAAACAAAAAACAAAGAAAATTGTGCGGGATTCTTATTTACGAGCATCAGTAAAAAAAAGGTGAATATTCACTTTGCGATGTTTGCCTTTTGAAAGATCGAAATTTCACGAAATTTCTTTAGTCTTTTCAACGATTTCAATGTTTTTGGATTCAATTACTTCATCACGAATTGTTGGAAGGAAAAAAATGAAAAATTTGGCAGAATTCAACAATTGGTCAATCGCTCATCGCGAAAGTTTGCAGTTTCATATACTTTGAGGAATAGTGGACAAGAAGCAAAGAGACAAAGAGAAAGCCCAAAGTATTGAGAGCGAAAAAGAAGGAAACGAGATGCGAGAATAAGCATGAGGATGAAAGGGCGATGAGGCGTAGAACAGAGCTACTATACGATGTGTCACGTGAGTGAGGGAGCGAAATATCGTGCGGTTGAGAAGTGGAGCTCGAAGCAAAAAGAAAGAAAGGGGAGGGGTAGGAGGGTAGATGTGTGTACGACGAAAAAGTGCGAGAAGAGAGCGAGAGAGGCAGCACTAATGATGCCAGCCGTTGTCCCGGCAGGAGCAGAGAGCTTTTTGCCACCCCCTCCATTTGGTCGCGAACTACGCTCGCGCTCGCACGTATAGCGCGGCAGCAGCGCGTCGTACAATCGGTAGGGACAGATCTACCGTCGTCATTTCCAATGATTCTACACTTTTCGACAAAAACATACATCATCGCGAGCTGTCACTAGTTTTCTTGACCTTGCGAATAATAATTGTTGTTTACTCGAGGAATAGACGATGAATTATTTATTTTTAATATCCCGTCGCCAGTTTTCGCGATCTTTTTCAAGATTTTAACAAACAAAACAGTTTCTTTCGATCGTTTGATCCTCCGGCTCGATATTTTGACTTTGTCTAACATTCGTTTTCGAAATATTGTTACTAACCCCTGAATTGAGCATCCGGTCTAACCGGGGAAGCAAATAACGCAGAAGGATCAACTGAGAGCAGAGAATCCAGTTGAATGGGAATGCTGTAGAATGTCGGCAAAAACCACAAGCACCGGGGATCATTAGTCGACGCTCTCGCTCCATCTTTATTCTCTCTCGCCTCTCGCTCTCTCCTTCTGACTTTCTTTACGAACCGCGCGCTCGAACGTTATACCGGGTGAAACGAACGCCTTGACGAGATCTACCGAGTCAACCGAGAAACACGAGCTCTAAACCCCTCCCCCACATGCCCTCATACCTCGCCGGATTGTAACGCCATCTGTGAAATTCTCGGGCTTGTTACACATGTGGAATACATGTGGAGATAAAAGAATTCACATCGCACGACACACTCTCAAGACGCATTTTTCAATCTCGAGAATCTCCTTCACCATCAAACTCACGAGTTATAATGCTTCGTCTTCTCATACGAATGTCTTCAATCTTATAAGGTACGCGCCAAAAGCGTCAACCTTTTTCACTTCAAAAACTTGGTTGCCAAGTTTATTTTCCATAGGACAAAAAATATTGCAGGCTTTTCGATCTTTCCGAAATCAATTTCGGGTAAAACAAACCTTGTTCAGTTTTTGAGGTTATTCCAAGCAAAATGAGCCTGAAAATTCTGCGAATAAATTTTTTCTTTTAAATTGAACTCGCGGCAAATCGTTTGATTTTTACGATTTCCTGGTAAATCGGTAAAATATTTGTAATTTAAGAGGAAAATAGCGAATTTCGTTTTCCGCTTACGTCCCACATGATTCAAGCGAATCAAGGGTCAAGAAATACACTTTTATACCTCGGCTCGTCAGCAACCGAGTGCCCTCGGACGATTATTGTCATAGCGCGATAACGAGCTGATTTGTCGGAGTAAGAGAAACCGAGAGAAAGAGAGAGACAGAGACAGAGGAGGAGGAAAGGGAATGAGAAGGGGAGAAGAGAAAGGAGTGTTCGCGAATGAGACAATGTCGACAAGCGTGGTGATCGAGAGTGGGCCGTGAACGAGAATGAGATTCTTCGGGAATGATGTGCGAGAGGGAAAAGAGAGAAGGTCGTTGCAAGAGTGCGTCCGGGAGAATCTGGATCGCAAACAATTTTCGTGCGAGCAAAACGCTCCGTCAACGATCCTCCTAATTCGCTCGTATTGCCCGAAAACTCCGCGACAAAGTTCATTGCGCTATGAAATATTATCATCGTCAATTCTTCACTCTGCGTGCCATGTTTTGTGATTAGAACGAATGCCGATTACATCGAGGAACTGAAATAATCATAATTCATAAATAAAAAATCTTCAAATTTTCGGTCAAAATTGTTTCGTTTATTGTTATTTTAGATGAAATTCAACGGCGACGGATTTCCGTCAATAGTTACAGTACATAACTAACAACTCTGATCATAACCTCAAAGTTTCGTCGCTTATTTCCAACAATGAAATCTTGAACTATTTTTGCCTCAAATCTCCTGATTGGTTGTCAATGCCGTTGGGCCTGATTTATTTCTCTCTATTTTCGTAGCTATCCGCCATTTTGTTTTTTTTCTAGAGAGTTTCCGTGATAGAAAATTTAATTTGAATACAGGCATACATTAATGTATGAACATTGCTGCTACAGTAGTTGGTAATGACAAGTAGAAAGGGAAAGAGTTAGAGGGATCGAAGATAAATAGGTTCGTTTCTTGCTAGCGTTAGTTAAACAAAGTTTCACGAATGGCGCAACGCTCGAGAACCGATGAGCTGAGCCAGTGGTGGCGGGAGGGGGGGGGGGAGAGAGAGAGAGAGAGGGAGAGAGAGAGAGAGAGAGAGAGAGAGAGAGAGAGAGAGAGAGAGAGAGAGATGGCGAGTGAGAAAAAAGGGGGTTTCAAGCTTCGACCCTTGCCTGTTCCTTCTGTGCTTGCTCTCGTCCCCCCGTCCCTTTTCTCCCAACTCTCTATCTACTCCCTCGCTCTCGTCCTTGCTCACCGCTTGAGTTCGGTCGCTCCTTCGGAGCCCGGCAATTCGCAAAAACCCTTGGCTCTGGGCGGCGCAAGAGATCCGCAGGAGAGCTCGCAGAAGCTAGCTTAGAGATCCTATAACGGGTGGCCATGATAATATAACCTCTTTTTCCAAACGACACTTTTATCTTAGAATTCTTAACGACCGATCGACACTCTAAAATTCATTATTCAACGAAATTCTACTCTTTTTTTTCCTTACAAAACATTCACTTTACGAAACGCTCGAGAACGCTTTTCCGACGGTTCACGAACGAAAGTTTGACTGTCGCGAATACTGTGACAGGTCGCTTCATTATTTACTGCTCGAATTTGAGGAAAAGCTTGATCAAGTGGCTGCTCTGACGCTATATACACACTCGCATCGTTGTTCACACGAAAATGATCGTTTTGTGTTTATGGGAGGAGGGAATACGGAGCGGGAATATCAAAAGACACATTTTCACTGTATCTGGTTCGATTGTTTGTTCCTGTCGCTGTCCGAGTTCTGAAATGGGAATTCTTCATTTTCTCTGTTTTCTGGCGCGTCGTTCCCTTATTCTTTTCGTTTCCCCCGGTTCACGAGCGTTTCGTAATCAAAATGGCCGCTTTGCTAAAGACTGGAGCAGCACATCATGTGAGACAAGAGACGGAAAAGCAAGTTTGTCGGTGGTAACGCGACACATCCGCCCCAAGATCGAGATTTTTGCTCAAACACATTTCACTACACGGTCTTTATGATTTATGTTTTTACTTTCTTCGTGCGGACCGTGGTCCCCGCCATTCCTGCTGAGAGTTTCTTTATTTTAACGCCGCGGGCGCTATTCGTCAAAACGTAAATACCACTGAAGGTCAAACAGGAGGCGGAGAATGATATAAAAATGTTTTTCAACTTGTCAAAATTGTAATGAGCAGCGGTGATTTTTTTTCTTGAAACGAAAAATCGCTTTATTATTGTTATTATTTCTGGAACCCGAGGATCGTGCGTGATACGGCGCGATCGCATAACCGTGTTGCGCGATCGCATTTTTCCACGACGACGCGAAGTCTCGCCGAAAATTTTCTCAATTCATTTACGTAAACGATGTGAAGTGGAGTTTTAGGACGAAACACGATTAGCCTTACAACCAGAAATAAACCAGTCAGACTGTCACTTATCAATAATGCCAATCCCAATTCAGAGACTTGGTTTTGCCAGCGCAACGACACGATTTTCCGCGCGACAACGTGATGCAAACTGAAACGTCACGTCGCGTTACGAATACAAAAGATTTCGGTTATTCAAATTTCCAAGAGATCCAATTGAAAATTTGAGGTTAACCGGTTTCCAGCCAGAAATAAAATGACAGAAAACATGAATGTTCCTTCCGCCATTCCCCAGGAGTATCATAGAGAATGTATTTTAATCAGCTATTATCACGCAGCGTGCTCCAGCACTACCGACTTTTTCGACTAGCTCCTCCAACAAGTGCCCGGCAACCGTTTCCCATATCCATTATAAGGGGCTTCCAATCGTAGTGCTTGCGTGTTGCATATATACATATATATATCTGTCGACAGATATAATGTCGATACACTGTATCGACATTAATGATGAGCATCCCTATGTAAGCTGGTTCGTATGTAACGTATATATCGTGAATCGTATGATGGGAAAACCCTGACGAACTTACGTATCGGGTGTTCACAGTTGAACAAATACGGTACACCTATAAAACGAGGACAGGAACAGAGAGAATATATTTCGAAACCACAAATGCATCACGAATTGGCTAAGTGTAAAAGAGTAAAGCAGTGATGAGCCTCGAAGGGTGGGAAGGGGAGAAAAGGAAAGAACACAAAGATCGGAAACATCACTTTCAAAATGTATATACATATGTATGTATGGGTGTGTGTGTGTGTGTGTGTATATGGATTCGCTCGAAATGAAACAACGATATAGGGACACGAGAGAGAAAAAGTAGAGTTGCGGCTACAGGGACTAGAGAGAACATCGAGAGAACCCGAGTGGTTGGAAACTGTGATGCCCACAAAAAGCGCACCAGACAGCAGCGAACGTTTTTGCTCAGCGTCAGCTTTCTCTCTCTCTCTCTCTCTCTCTCTCTCTCTCTCTCTCGCTCTCGCTCTTTCTCGTTCGCTTTTTCTCCCGCGCTACGAGCTCTCGGCCACAGCGATCATGCGCACACCGCTGTATAATATGCTTTACGGGTTGTACACAGGGCTCACCAAGAAGGATTGAGGCATCTTCGTGTACTTTTCATACCGTCCCTTCAGAATTTCTCAGTCTTTTTGAAAAATCATGCTAAATATTTAACCTCAAAACTTTTCCGATCGTTTTGTCACGACGCTAGAAACGTGGCGGCTTCTTGGGATTAGTACGCGAGAACGTACCGGTGTTTACTAGCTCCTCGAGGCCGGGTTTTTCATCAGCCACGATTTATTCGTTCCTGAAAATAATTACAACGATTTTTCGATCTTTTTATTGTTTTCATTAAAAGCTCATATTGATCCGGAGCCGAAAAACAAGCGCCATTTTGTGACAAAAAGCGTGAATCGCGATCGATTGAAATTTAAATCGAAACATGTCGGAACCGAGTTCGGCTTTCCTGCCCGTGAGATGTAGTTTTTCATCGGGGGTTTCGTTGTACCGCAGTTTGCCGCGAGAACAGAGTCGGAAGGGGCAGAGGGGGCGTCGAAAGTAAAGCAGGAATTTCTTGAGAGTTTCCGCTTCTTTCGTGTCTAACCCTCGAGTGACTCGGCATTTCTAGTCATTGCCATGTCCATCAAATTTCCCCTTCACTCTCGACATACATATATTGAACTAAATAACAATAACAACAATAGCAACAACAACAACAACAATGATGAATTACAACGTTGGGCGTTCTTGATCGCTTCGTCAAGCGTAGCGTGAAATTCTTCGAAGTCGCGCGAACGCCCGAGAGCCGTAAATTAGACATTGTATGCGAAGTGTGACCTTGACGTTTGGTCGAATAAATAAATCGAAAAAATTCACTTGGAATCATACGAAAATATGAACGAATTAAACACGAGCTCGTTTAATTTATATTTAGTTATTTTTTTTATCTTTCTACCCTCTGTCCCACTTGTCAAACAAACCAACTGATGAAAATTTTTGTTTTTATTTGTTACAGTAAACAAGCGATTTTTGACGGCAAAAAAGCCATTAGAGGTGGAATCCCATTCGTATTCCGTAAGTGAAAACGACAAGTCGATGAGTTCTAGGAAAACGATATTTGTCATCAGAAAAATCAAATTCGTTATCTCTTTGTAATATATCATTGCAAAGTCAAAGTTTTTCAGTCTGAGATTAAACTTTGTTATAGAATCAAGTTCGTTATTTTGATTAATGCAAATCTATCATATTCAAATTTTCAACACTACGAAAAAAATCGAATTTTTGCTATTTAATTGAAAAAAACTTACGCGAATCAAAAAAAGCGAAAATATATTCTTATTTTTTTGGTTTCTGCGCGTTTTCTCATTACAGCACAGTTCGGACCATGGACTTTTGGCCCCGGTCACGGTTTCGCCCGTATTGTGCGTTGGAACGTGGAAAAATCACCCGAAAGATTACCCAGCGGCGACGTCGAGGCTATTTTCTCGATGATGGATAGCGAATTCACACGCTCCATGTGGAATTATCCTTTCAGATTAACCTATCGATTAATATTGCGCGAGAAGGAATTACATTTCAACATTGGTGTTTACAATCCAAGCAAGGATCACACCTTCAGCTTCAATCTCTTGTTGCACACCTATTTCAAAGTACCCGACGTTAGGAGGTGCCAGATTACGGGACTTCACGGTTGCACGTTTATCGATAAGGTAAACATTCTATTTATCATTTCATTATAACCCTTATTATAACCCTCCAAGTGTACACTGGGTCATTTTGACCCCGACGATTTTCTGATACCGATCGTCCGGCATTTCATAGCAGCGAATCCTGATTATAACTCTTAGAGTACACACTGGGTCATTTTGACTCTAACCATTTTCTGTCACCCATTGTTTGACATTAAATCGCAACGAATTTTTGTATAACTCCTCGAGTACACACTGGGTCATATTGACCCTGACAATTTTCTATAACCTACTGCTCGGCATTGTTGTTTTTTCGAATGGAATAATAAATGGTGGTTGTTCGTTCGCAGACACGAGACAATCAAATATTCCAGGAGGGTTTGGACGTGGTGACGGTGCGAGAATGGACAGACCGAATTTACCAGAACACGCAACCGGAGCACATAATAACGAACGTGGTATCGGGTCGTAAAATGCGGGTCCAGAAGTACAATTTTCCAGACACCGTAGTCTGGAATCCTTGGCAAGAGAAAGCTCGAGATATTCCAGATTTCGGTGACGACGAATTTCCTAATATGATTTGCGTCGAGAGCGGACACGTCAGTAGCCCCGTTATTCTTTTGCCTGGCACGGCTTTCGAAGCTAGTCAAATACTTCAGGTGATGTGAGTGGAGGGTGGCGGAGGAGCCTCTTCGAACTCGAACAACCCGAATCGTCAAGCAACGAACAGCAACAACAACGCGACTAGCAACAGCAGCAAAAACAATAATCCAACAATTTCTAGTGCGTCTTCGTTATCTACAGATATTGGAGGAGCGTCCACCGCACTGTGGCCAACCAGACCTGGATGGCTTTACGTACCACCGAACGAACAAATTCCATCCCCTCCCTCTTCCCACACACCCCATCATTTGCATCATCATCACCATCATCATCATTACGCTCATTGCATCGCACAAACTTGCACTATTTGCTCGCTCAACCTGTGAATTTCCATGCTCCTTTTCCTTTCCGTCTTTTTTCAATGAAATCGTTTTTTTCATTGAAAAAGATCGAAATTTTGTTTACGTTTTTTTTTCCGAGTTATCCCAAAATTTTGTCATTGTAACGAGAAATATTGTGGAAAGTCTCTGAGGAAAGAAAACTTGCGGATTGATCGTTCAGCAACTACATGTATTGCCAAAACTCTCCGGAAATATTTAGTTTTACGTGCTCTACTAAATATCGACGCTTTTTAACGAAATTCCACTCTCAGCGCATTTCCTTTTCGTATTATCCAACACAAGCTCTTACAACAGATTTTCCCGAATCACCAGTTACCTCCGTAACTCTTTCTCTTCCTCAGAGTTTTCCTATTTTTTAGTTTTTTTCCAACAATCGACCTGTACAACATTCCACTACGTAATGAAATAATTAATGACAAAAATGGTGCTACAATTCGCTCGATTACACACGCGTGACTGATGAAACGTTTTTCCTTCGCGACTTATGATTTTCCCAATCAATCGACTGCAATATATCGTGCTAATTTTTCGTCCTACTAGTTCGATGGAATTTTCACTGAGCAATTTAAAACGCCAGGGAAAATTTTATTCTTCCACTCTGTCGGGAAAAATCTTGGACGAAATCTGTGAATGTCGATGATTTATTTTTTCTTAATGTCTTTTCGTTCTCTGCGGTTTAATCGAGCAAGTATACGATATTCACTACGATGTATACGACACAAGAAAAAATCAGAACTCTAGCAATAATTTGTACAACGTAAAATGCGACGAAAATATTGAACGTAGTTGTTTCTCCGGGCTTAGGAGAAATTATAAAATTGGGAGGACGATACGAAGTAGCGTGTTAAGCCGTAAATCGAGTCTTTTCAGTTTTCCAGCTCATGGCTATGAATCGAGCATTTTTCCTTAATTTAAAGCGAACATAAACAAAAAAACTTTGCGACAAGCCTTTTGGTCCTGAGAGGCTGAATAATTAGCTTTAGTTTAAAACGCAATAAATGTTAATCAATACGTTAAATGTTTTCCATCTCACGTGTCCAAATCAGCGATTCAACATAATTTTAATCTGTACGATCGATCACTATATCTCACGTTCGAATTATCGCAGGTGTTAACTATTCCGAGCCCTTTTGTGGGGAAGTGCAATAAAAAAATTAATAAAATTATGGAAAAAAGGATGAAAGTTTGTTTTTAATTTGACCCTTGAAATTTCATGGTTTTTTTTCTCATAATTAGTTTGCGCTTCGATTAATCTTTATTTTATTTTTCAATCGTTCTTCGTTAATTTTTGCATCATCGATACAGTTTTATTAAATAATTACAAGTAACATGGGCTGTGGATTAACGCCTGCAAAATTTTATAAATGGTATTGAAAATTTGTCACGTTCTACCGTGGCAATGGAGTTATCGCACAATTTTTTTTATTTTCTTATTATCTACATGCAACGATTAAACGCTCATTTAGTCTAATCCTTAATTATACTTTTAAGATAACAATCTTTTTTTTTCTCCTTTTTTTATACAAATTGCCTACGATTTTTCATCAGGATGAGCATTCGATATTAGTGTGTTGTACGTTTCATGCACTAACGATATTTTCAAACGTTACCTCGATTCTCCGAGTAACGTCAACTTTTTTTTTTATCGCTATCGCGTTGTGTTTTTCGTCTTCCGTTAACTTTTCCCGCTTTTTTTTTTACAGAATATGATTTTTATTGGTGCACTGTCTTCTATCGATCTTTTTTTTAGCAATAGATTTTTTATGTGTGTATTTATTCGTTTCCGGAGATGCCACAATTAATAATCCAAATTAAAATTGCAATAATTTGCTCAATCGCCTATTACGTCGCCCCTGTATTCACCTTCTCGTCTTCTTGCTTCTTCTGCTGTTTCTCTCGCATTCTATCGGCATCCCTGCAAAATGCGGAATCATTTTCTCTCATTGTTCAATCCATCAGCATTCGAAATTGGTGATAATTTTTTTTCGATGTTTTTTTCAAGCCTGGAACTACAAACCGAGAGAGATATTTGGCCCGGGCGAACTTTAAATTGCGTTCCCAAACTTTTCAGCACTTTTCGGTATTTAAGTTGATTTTTCACCAACTGAACCTCGACGAATATCAATTTGCTCTTCACCATTCTCTTTGGCATGAAAAAATCAAAAGATTCGTGTACTAATAAGTCGGATTAGTGCTTCCGGAACGATTTTGCGAACAAGAAACGCGTCGAGTTGATATTTCTCTCGGATTGTAGTTTGGCGTGTAAAAAAATGGGATTGTCGTTCTAGAATTAACGCATTTCATTACCTTTGCTTTCTTTGCTCCAGGGTCAGGCCCTTGTTGCTCTCCTGTTCTCCCGCTGCTTTCTTTGTATTTTTTTTTTGGTTTTTTGCTCGAGCGAGTTCTCGCTGATTCCCACCTATTCAAAGTTTATTATACAATGAATATCACACACTCAAGATTATTTGAATGCTGGAAATGACTCCGAGCTGCCATGTTTTCAACGTATGGGTTGATCGCAGAATTCGAATTTAAAAATTGGAAATTTTCGAAATTGTCACAAATTTTCCGTGTAACAAAGAAATATTGTATTTTACTAAAAATTGACTCGAAGTTTCTCGAGCGGACGGAGCTTGGTCGAAAAAAACATGTGAGCGACGTTAGAGGGAAGAGCAATAAATAGAACGATCATTTGAGATATTTTGGATGTCGTGAGGTTGGAGGGAATAACCTACTTTTGGAAATAGTGGAAAAGGAAATTAAATGAATTACGCGATTAAGTCACATTTTGGAAATCTTCGGGTACGGAATTCTTTAGTTTTGAAGCTTTTTTATTTTGCGGCAATTTCTTAGCGTCCATAGATCCAGAATGTTCGATGGAGGAAAAATAGACCCAAATTTCGGGCCGAGTTATTTGGGATCGAGCGATTTTTTTATTTATCAGGTTAGAACGAAAAGATGACACCATCTTCTTTTTTTTAGTTATTCCCTCCTTTGCCGTGCGGGCGATATAACCGACGGTGTTTACACAGGCATGATTTAAAACTGTGCAAGGATAATGAGGAACGTAATTACTTACGTGTCATTTTCCTTTCTTGTTCTCCGACAAGTACGCACTTGGAATTTCGGAGAGTATTTTAAATAATTCGAAAAAACGGAGAAAAAGGAACGGCTGTTTTATCAGGCACCGAGATCCCGAACTCTCCACGGGAGCTTTCTTCGTGTAGCAACTATTGGCAGTATGTGTATTTCTAAACCAAAATACTGAGGGATATCGTTGAATCATAGATATATGCGCCACTCCGGAGAGGGAAGTTATTAAAGATGGCGCTGCGATCGTGTCTATAAAACAGTTCACGACGCAAAAATAGTCGACTGCGAATAAAATTTATTTGGACTTCCACGCCTTTCAATACTTCCCTTTCGTTCGTTCGTCGTTAGTTCACGATTGTTCTATCAATTGAAACCTTTTTCGTCAATTGCGATTTGATCTTTTTGTGCGCGCAAGAGATTCAATTGAAAAAGTTCGTTCAATGGTATTTTTCCCTCGAAAAGAAGTCGAAGGAAGTACGAAAGTTTTTGTCTGCAAACGGTATCTCCCGTGAAGCCCTTTAGCCAGACTTCCTCACGTGATTATTGAGGCGGTATGCGGATGTATAGTGGCGCGTTGGATAAACATCTCGAGAAAACTGCGGATGGTAAGAACTGAACTTTCTCTTCATCAGGAAATGAAGGAAACTACTTACTCATAGAGATAAATAGATTCTACTCATCTCCGTTACTGCAAAAATCCTGGTGCACTCCATTCCGTGACACACGCAGTTGTACGTGTTTTATTTCGAGAAACATAAAAGTCACAAGTATTTATTTTCTCATGATTGAGGCGCAACTTTTAAAATTTTCGAAAAATCCTTTTTTTCCGATAAAACGCGGCTTATCTATTTTTCTGCTATCTGCTCCGATGCGATTGCAACGACGCAGCACCGCCTTCAGAAACGCCTAAGTTCCGGGGATTTATTGGTGATTTTGCGATGTTTGTGGAAATTTCCAAGATGCACGCATCGATAGCAATATTTTCTGCCTGAACTCGAAGGCAGAAATGACAAAGAATTATTGTTAAATAAAAATGAAACAAATAAACCTATTCTCTCTTCCTCTCATGAATATGCATATTGTTATTTATTGTGATGCCGGAGCGCGAGCCCGCGCAAAACAACAAGTTTCGGTCCTATATCGTGCACCTTGTGCTCTTTCTCTCTGTCTCTTCCGATGCATGCACCAAGGACTGCACGAGTGGCTACATGGGAATTAGTCATTTCGCGCGTTCGGCCAACGGACACCGAGGTTATCGCTTTCGAAGGAGGTCCAAGGCGCGTAAACATTTGGTAATCCCGTGTTTGCCGGGAAGAGTTCCAGAAATATATATTTCAACGTGCCCAAAAATTACTTCGAATTGGTAATTTCCTTGTTTTCGATTAATTATCTCTAAACGATCGCGGTAATCGGCGAATAGTTCGAAATTTTTCGGGGCGTGTCAAATACAAAAAGAAAACTAAGTCGATTTATGCACACGTGTGTGCTGCGTCGCACGCTTTGTCACCATGCCCCATAATGTACGGTTGACACACGAGCAGTTGTTATTTTTTTCTTTCTACATTAGACGGAATGTAAACGTAACGAAAATGGCAAATGGGAGTTTTTTTTGTTTAATTGCCTGGAAAGAATTTCTCTGCGTACCTATCATTATTTTTCGATCGAGTTTCTTCAAATTTTGTTTATTCTCCATGCGCGCGATTGGCGAAGTACGACCACGGGAATGGAGTTCATTCTAGGAGACGCCATTGAAGTATAATGCGGTCCCAAGTCGTGAAATAATATTTTTGCATGCCGAGAGCGCTCACGAATCGCAGACTTTTAGATATATTATGGAAGAATTCAAAAAAAAAGTTGTTGTCGCTGAAGAACTTTATCAAATGCGTTTACTGCAAATTCGTTCAGTGTTTTTGAGCCTCTTGGCAAGATATTTCAAATTTTGAAAAAATTATTTTGTTTTCTAATAAATATTTAAGTTTATCGTAACAATGAATCTCGGTGAGTGAAATTTCAAGTCAATTAAATCGATTTTTCCACCCCTCATGACTTACAGAAAAAAATTTAGTGGTTATTTGAATTTAATTATCAAAATTTTCAATAAATTCATTCATAAACAATTTTTGAATAACCATCGAAATTTTTCATTAATTTATTAATAATTAATCATTTATTGAGAGCCCGTTTCTTTCCGAAAAATATTGAGACTCGTGAAGTTTTGCAGAGTTATTAAATCGAAATTTCAATGTGAGAATGTGTCAAATTTCAGTGATAACGATTTGCTGTGGTGAGACAAATCTCGGAGTATAGCGGTCAATCGTTGGGCACGTCGGAGGGTCTATGGGACGTTTGCTCTGATGGCATCTCTTTCGCGCGAAGAATCATCGAAAGGAGATAAGCGATTGAGAAAGTCGGGAATCCGTACAAGACGAAAATCTCGTTCAAAAAGGAACGGAAAAAAGCGCCATTCGAACAATCCCGTTTTGCGGAGAATAAACAGATTGGGAGAAACGAAGCTTCACGCCGCTTGCATAGCTGGAAATATCGAGCAAGTTAGGGAACTTTTGGAATCGAATCATCCGACGGGAGTTCGAGATTATTGCGGGTGGACGCCGCTCCACGAGGCGGCCAATTCTGGACACGATGAAATAGCTGAGCTTCTTATTCAGGCCGGAGCGAACGTGAACGATCCTGGTGGCGAGAGAGCATCGCCTTTGCACGACGCAGCTTCTTGCGGACATTTCTCCATGATGTTGTTACTGATAAACAACGGGGCTGATGTCTGGGCCAAGACTGAGGATGGCGAAACGATCCTCGATTGTCTCGAAGCTTGGAAAAATAGCTCGGGAGATTGGAGCCCGGCGGAACAAAGATCTTACGATCATATACTTTCGAAACTCTCGAAGCTCTTACAGCAAAGCCCTGAAAAATCGTCGCTCTCAGAGCAACGAAAAACTCGGCAAGATTCGAGCAAGGGAAATGAAATTCGGACCGCAGATTGTGGGCAAACTATAAAAAACTCGAAATCTCGTTTACGTCCCCGTAGAACAAGGAACTTTTCGATGGTCACTGAAAAAATTCAATCGCTGCCGGTCGACAACCAAGAAATCATCCATGACTCGGTCATGGGTGAAGAAAATGGACTCCTCGACGGAAGAACCTCTTTAAGTAATCACGGAAAAATGTCTATCGATGGCGGCTCAAAAAGTTGTGAAATAGGTAAACGTCCGAGAATAAACGATATCGATCTTTTGTCGTCGACACGTGGAGTGTTCAATTCAGCGCCGCCAAACTCTCTCCGTAGCGTAGAGAAGCAATTGGAAGCTTCGGAATTCAACGTCGAGATTATTCGCATCGAAGAATCCCATGAACTCGAGCATTTGATAAAGGTGGAGGAAACAACGGAAAGTAGCGAGGACGAATCGAAATGTTCAACCATAATTCTTGCTGAGGCCCTCGAAACGGAAACGGATACTGAAGAGAAGAATGTTCACCCGGAGTCTGAACATTTTTCCCACAACAATAGCGAGCGAGGAACATTCGCGTATGGAGAAACGGAGCTTCACGTGGCATGCAGAGCAGGAAATGTCGCTGGAGTTACAAAATTGTTGGAATCGAATTATCCGAGGGATGTTCGAGATTTTTGTGGATGGACACCGCTTCACCAAGCCGCCAGTCATGGCCACGTTCAGATAGCCAAACTCCTTATTAAATTTGGAGCGAACGTCAATGATCCTGGTGGTCCCATGTGCGCGGAAGTAATGCCGTTGCACGTCGCAGCTTCTTGCGGCCACTTGTCCATGGTACAGTTATTGATTCAAAATGGTGCCGATCTCCGAGCCAAGACGCGACACGCGGACACGATTCTCAGTTGTTTTGAGACTTGGAAAAAGCGCTTTGAGCGTTCGTCCCCAGAGGAACAACGCGTGTATGATGCTCTGCTGTCCAATCTCTCGGCTGTTTTAGAAAAGAGCCCCGGAGAATCGCCACATGATGCGTCGTCCGACGCTCGTTCACCTGAAATAATTACAATCGATAAAGATCAACCAACGACCAGCCAAAACAGTGAAAACGTGAAATATCGTTTGCGACAGAATCGCAGAAAAATAAGCGACGAGAATTGGAAATATCATTTAAAAGAGAAAAGGACTGAAAGTTCTGTCAAAATCGATGGTATGAAAAAAAACTTAAAGGGAGAAACGAAGCTTCACCTTGCTTGCATAGCTGGAAATTTAGAGAGAGTTACAAAACTTCTGGAATCCGATCATCCGACGGATGTCCAAGATTATTACGGATGGACGCCTCTCCAAGAAGCAGCCAATCGTGGACACGTCGAAATTGTTGAACTTCTCATCGAACACGGAGCTAACGTGGACGATCCTGGTGGCCCCGAGTGCGGGGGACTCACACCGTTGCACGATGCTGCTTCTTTGGGACATTTTTCCACGATGTTTTTACTCATTAAAAAAGGTGCCAATCTGCAGGCAAAGACACGAGCAGGCACTACAATTCTCGATTGCCTCGAATCTTGGAAAAAGCACTCAAGACATACGTCATTCAGACAACGAGCCGAATACGACAGTGTGCACTCGAGGCTCTCAGCCGTTTTGCCTCCAACTTCTAAAAACTATCGCCATCCCAATGAGGGTGACGAAGCACGTTAGAAAATCTGAGGAAGTCTGAGGGAAATTATGCATCGGAAAGTATATCCGCTGGTACGAGGAAGATCATGGAGTTAATACGTATGCAAAAAAAAACGAAGGCTGTTCGTTTGTTCGAAAGGTTCGAAATGACAGACACCCAAGCGCCATATTGACACATTTTTGCGAGAACGGAGCATGGCGCCCCTGTTGGCCGGTTTTGGCGCGGGCAATGCGAGATTATATATATGTCCACGCTGTGAAAATGTCGATTATCGACAATCGATCGTCGTCCATTATTGTCGTTATAAATATATGCATATAATTGTTATTCACGATTATCTTTAATGTGATTATTATCGATTTCATTAATGTTAATCGAACAATCCAAGATTTTTTCAAAAATATATACATTTATATACATGTTGTGTTAAAATTGCGAGCAACTCTCCGTGTGGAATAAAAAAGTAATTTTGGAAAACCTGATCGATTTAGAGAAATTAATTTCGCGCCAAAACGAGACAAGAACTGCGAGCAGAGCGAAAATTTGACACCGAATGCGTGCCAGTCATCTGGTTTTCCATGTGTATTTCACCAATTGTTGATTTTTCGTGGCGTTGTCGAATATATCACAAATCGAGTGCTAGTTTTGTGAAATATCCTGTAAGATATTTGCAAAATGGACGAAGACAGTAAGTGAAAAATGGGAAATCTAACAAGTAAATGCAATTCCATATGAACCCAAAAATCTCTTTATGAACGAGTATTTTATTTATTATTATTATTGCATTTATGAAATGCATAATGATAGCGTCGAACCTAACCTCAGCAGACAACCTAATATTCAACTTCCAAGAACATCGATAATTCAAATTCACTTCATTCTATCGATTATTGACTTATTTAGGCCTTTATATAAAATACGATGTGTGAATTGTTTAGTTTATCTCAATTTTTCATAATCCAATCAGGGCTTGTCAAGCGAAAGCAAAAAGCCAAACGAGACGGTAACATGGCTCAGCTTTCTCAAGTGTCGAAGGAATTAGGTGACATGTATTTTGAAACTGGACGCTTGAAGGACGCTCTGCTAGAGTATAACGATCAATTGAATGCTTGTGAAGTTTTAAACGAAAAGCTTAACTGCGCGATAGCGCACAGAATGATTGGCGAAGTCCATGCTAGTCTTGGCGACTACGAGGAGGCGCTCACACACCAGATGCTCCATTTAGGTAAATTCCAGTAACCGCTGCACTGATGTAACTGAGTTTGACTCTTCGAGTACAGACTGGGTCATTTTGACCCAAACATTTTTTCGGTGCCAATTGTTTGACAACGAAAAGTGCACTTTTGCCAAAATGTAGTGATTCAAAAAACAACTCGGGTCACATTGACCCAGTGTGCACTTATAGGAGCTGTGAAGTCATATGGTTAACACAACTTTGCCCAATGCTCATATTTTGCAAGCACTTTTGGTAGGAAATGCTTTTGGTAGGAAACGAGGAAGAGAATTCAATAAATGCCACTCGGTAATGTTGATTTTGTTTCGTTAGTACAGAAGGAGCCAAAGAAGCGGAGAGCTTGCTGGAACAGCAGAGAGCATTGGCAACTATCGGCAGAACTCACTTCTGTCAGGCACAAGCCCTTCCCGAGGGAAGTACGGAGAGGACAGAGGCTTGTGCCGCTGCCAAGAAAGCGTACTCCAAAAGTTTGAGAGTGTGTAACGAGTGAGTTTCATTCAAGAATCTCCACGAAGTTCGTACAGGAAGGTTTTCTTCTGAAACATAGAGCATATTTCCTTCATAATCGTTCACCGTGACTTTTTTATTCTTAGTTTAGAAAACACGACAGTAGGGTTGGCTGAAATGATGACAATGAGAGCAAGACTGTTGCTGAATCTTGGTCTCGTTTTGGAAGAGCAGCAAGAATTTTTGCAGGCGGTCGAGTTGATCGAGAAAGCGGCTGAACTTTTCAAAAAGCACAAAGTCGTTGAAGACCTTCATAGAACGCACATAGCGTTGGCTGCTCTCCACGAACGTCAAAGAAACTTCAGTTTGGCACTGAGACATATCGATCGGGCGATCGATATCGACGACTCGTCCTTGAAGGCCGTCGGCCAATTAACCAAAGCCGAATTATTGCTGCGACTCGGAGAGTGGTCGGAGGCCCGGAAAATCTTGGTGATTCTGTATTTGTCGAAAAATGTTTCGGGAACTACGTCTCAGCAAGTTCAAAAATTACTTCGAATTGGTAACTTTTCCGTCATATTTAAATTTTGGAAAATTCAATCATTCATTTTACCATTAATTATGACATTAAAGTTCGCAATGTCGGGCTCCAACGAAAAATACTTTCTCCATTAATTGGAGGTTCCATTAAAAAACTATGACAATTTTCGAACCGATTTTGTGGCTGGATCCAAAAAAATAAAACCGTTTCATTGTTCTGTTGAAGAAAATTCAGAATTTCGTTGCATTTCACCGACTCAAACTTCATCCTTTGATCAATTCGATCGATTTTTAATCTTTATACATTTTTATTCGACCACTCGATCACAAAGTTTCGAACAAATTCTAATCAAATTGTAGCCTGATTTTGTATTTCAAAAACGATTGGTTTCTCCATTTTTTTTAATGGTTTTGTGGCTCCCTATTCCAGTTGTGACAATTTGTCGCGCAGAAGAAAATCTCGAAGTTGAAATGGAGCGTTCAACGCGTCAAAAACTTTTCGAGACTTTGGGTGATGCAGCGGCGGCAGTTCGTGCGTATGAAAAAGCATTGGATTATTACAGAGAAATGTTGATTTGTGCGGAACAAGAGGAGGATTCGATCGAACAAATATCGGCGGCGTTAGTGAGTTTAGTGCAAACGTACAGAGACGTAGAACGTTACAGAGAAGCGATACCATTTGCACGTCGTGAATTGAGTGTTTGTACGGAACCTTCGGAAATCTGTCGTTCCGCGTTGAATCTCGCGGACTTGTTGCACTTGACGCGTGAGCCGAAAAGCAAAGTAATGGAGATGTACAATTTGGCGACGTTGAACGCTCGCAAATGTGGAAATAAGCGTTTGGAGGCCTCGGTATTGAACGACGCGATTATTTATCTCGAAGAAACTGCACAATTTGAGGAAGCGACAGAAATGAAAAAGACATTGGATGCTCTGGGTGTCGCGGTGACGGAGGACACGGCGAGCAGCGAGAACGAATCGGAATGCGCGAGAATCGGCGACGACATTTGCCTCGAGGATCTTTCAGACGTCGAAATGGAAATGCTCAAAGGAGAGGACAGTTCGAAACGCCATTCGAAACGCAACGCAACGAAACGCTCGGCGAACAATCATGTTTTGAAAAGAAACGCCAAGGGAGAAACGAAGCTTCACGTCGCATGCATCGCAGGAAATATCGAGGAAGTTACGAAACTTTTAGAACTTAATCATCCGACCGAAGTTCGAGATTATTGCGGATGGACGCCGCTCCACGAAGCCGCCAATCATGGACACGTTGAGATTGCCGAACTCCTCATTAAGTCCGGAGCCAACGTGGACGATCCTGGTGGTCCAATGTGTGGCGGAGTAACGCCATTGCACGACGCAGCTTCTTGTGGTCATTTTTCCATGATGTTTTTACTGATTAAAAGTGGCGCCAATCTCCAAGCCAAAACACGAGAAGGTGATACGATTCTCGATTGTTTCGAGGCTTGGAAAAGTCGCTCTGAACAATTATCCCCGAGCGAACAAGTCGAATACGACAATTTGCATTCCAAACTCTCGGCAGTTTTACCTCAAACTGCCAAAAAATCACCATTTTCGGGGCGAAGAAATACTCTCGATCATTTGATCGACAAAGACGAAACTCCGAGCGAGGATTATGCTTCCGAGAGAATATCCGCCGGTGAGGATTATCGTCGCACCATTGAGAACGTGAAAAACCGTTTCAGACCGAACAGCAGCACCGAGACGCGCAGATTTTCTTCGCTCACGGAGAAAATTCAATCTCCTCTGGTCGACAGCGAAGAAATCATCGATGATTGGCTCGAGGATGATCTCATTTGTACCGTCAAAGAAAAAACTGTCATCGACGAACAATTTTCTTCGACAAATAAAAAAAGAAAGTCCGTAAATTCAACGCCGGAAAACGATCAAATCGTTAAACGTCCCCGGACAATTGTTGCTGACGATTCCGAAAATTACAATGTCATTGTCGACGAAAACAGCTGCGAAAGCAACAACAGCGATTCGTCCGATATTTTTGTTGCTTCACGCAAAAACGACAAGGTCAAGAAAAAAAAGTCGATGCAATTGTCCCTCCTAAAAGCGGGATTCACCAAAGACACTGTCCGGTCACGCACGCCCTCGCCTCTCTTCAATTACAACGCAGAAAGTAGTAACCATTTCGAGAGAATCAACGAACCCATCAACGAAACCGTCAAATTGCTAATTCGTATCGAAGACAAAACCATCAACTTGAAACTGAGATTTCCTGAACAACGGGAAACCACCGTCGAGAGTCTCTCTAATGACATCGTGCAAAAATTTCAAGATGAAACTGGATGCAAAGTCAAAATGACTCTGACCACAATGAGCGGCGAAATTCTCATGCAGGAAAATACTTTGAAAAACGTCAGGGTCATCGATGGCGTCTTACGATTGGTCGCCGATATCGTTGAAACCGAAATACCCTCGAGCATTGATCGATATGGAAAAATTTGCAAAACCCATCAAATTCGTGAGTTGACATTTTTTAATCATTTTCTTTCAATTAACGTCTCGACGTTTACGTTATTTTTTATAAGTGTCTCGGAAAAATGATTTTTTATATTTTATTTCGATGAAAAAAAAAAAAATAGAAAAACGAACTTATTGTTACATTTCGTTGGACCATCATTTGGTCCAAAAACTAGAAACAGGGATCATTTACGTTCTTACTAAGTCAATTTTTCAGCACTTTTAGGTTTTAACGTCGATTTTTTACCGACTAAACTTCGATGAAATTAAAATTATTGTTCGGCAGTCGCTTAGGCACGAAAATAAAAACGAAAAGATTCGTGTACTTATAGGTCGAACTACTGCTTCCGGATCGATTTCACAAACAAGAAACCCGTGGAGTTAATACTTCCCCGGATTGTAGTTTAAAGGTAAAAAAAAAATTTGTAGCTCTAGGATTAAACAATTCGAACGTTTCGTTCCAGAATCAAGGGATGCTGTACTGAAGTGCCTAAAAATAAGTGACAACACCTCGACATTCCGTGCGAAATCGGGACAAATAATGGACAAAGAAACAATTCCATTACTAAAGTGTCTAGAGTATCAAGAAAAACTGCAAATTCTCCAATTGTCGGGGAGCTCGTTGTACGACTGTGGTCCAACATTGAACAGCGCGTTGAAGCGATTGTCAGCATTGCAAGAATTACATTTGCAAGGGTGCGACATCGATGAGAATTGTTTGAATTGTCTCGACGCTTTGCCCGTGCAGTTGAGAGTCTTGGATCTCAGTTACAATCCATTGGGTGGGCGTTGCGAGGAAAAACTAAATGAGCTCTTGTCGCACAATCGTCACCTGCAGACGCTCATGTTACGTTTTTGTAAGTTGAGTAAGCTGAGATCATCGGAGGAGTGGTCGAGTTTGGTGAATTTGGATTTGTCGTGGAATCCATTGGAAGCGAACGTGGCGACGTGTTTTTTCCAACGTCAGATGTTGAGTCTGAATCTCTCGAACACTCGCGAAAGAGAAAGAACCTCAATGGCTCGTGAGATTCTCGATGGTTCGCCGATCTCTTTGCAAACTCTCGAAAGCCTCGAGCTTGCTTCGTGTGATCTGACGGACCAGGACGTCGAGGAAATCCTTTCGAGAACCTCAAACTTGTCGACATTCGTTGTAAGTGGAAACTCTAGGCTGACGAAAAAAACCGTCGAGTTTGTGCTCGCGAGAGAACCGTCGCTGACGCACATCGATGCCAGTGGATGCCAAAAAATCGATGCGCCCCCGGCGAGTTACGTTCGCATCGAAAATCCACGAATTTGCACTCTTAGGGCAACCATGTCCGATGACGTCGAAAAACATTGGTTGAGACTGTGGCGAGGTAATGCCAATCTGCGAAAATTACCTTATCATCTCATCACCTTCGAACCGATTCGTCATTTTGACTAAATTCACCAACTGACTATAATTACACTCTTCATTCTTGTATTTATTTATTCATTTTTACAAACATTTTTATACACGTTGACGAGAAATGTCTCTTTGGTTGTTTCGTTATTTCAATTGAAACTCGTACAACTTGTTTCCTATCTTGCAATATAAATGATCGATCGTAACTAGAGATTCCGATGGAGAGTTTTCCATCATTTTTGCCAATTCTTCCGATAAATTGCGCTCGTGAGGTCTCAGAAGTAGCTCCGAGTTGCCAGAGGTTGACAAGAAACTTATGTGGAAGGAGGCATCCTTCAGAAAATCGAAGAAAAGCCACGAAAAGTGTAAATTAATTATAAATACATTGTACATTACAATTGTTAATTAATTTTTCGACAAAAGAGAAAATACACATAGTTTTTAATAGATTGTGAAGTTGCTGGTTCTACGTTAATGAATTACCTCATAAAAAGGTGGCAGTTGATACTCCCTCAATAATTTGTTCAAGGCCTCGCTCAGCTTTCCAAGAGAATCGTCTACGCTCGCACATCTTATGGCCATAAATGTTCGATCTGTTTCATCGTTGAGATAGAGCTTCACGTCTTGCAATTCGATCACAAATTTCTTCGTCCCTAGGAAAAGCTTTTTCAAACTTTCCACAAACGATTCGATCCAATGGAACTTTAGCACGACGGTTCGTGTCAGACTTATATGAAATTCGGGGGCAAGGCAAAGTTGCAATTTTGAACTAGTTTCTTTCATCCAAACTCCAATGGCTTCCGAAGGTTTGTCTGTGAAAAAAAATAGATGAAAAAATGGATTTGGGTGTTTGCAAGTAATTGAACACTCGTTTACATGCTTAAACATAGAACTCGGGTATATATAAGTATATCTGTTGCATATTGTAAATTCGAATTATTGGACAAAATTGAAAAAAAATCGTGTCAACATATTTGATGCCAAAGAATATTATCGCCGAATTTCATTAAATGCTTATCATATTGTCGTAATAAGTAGCCAACCCCCATACGGGGAAATTTTTCGTTGTCGTGATCGATTGGAATAGGCAAGTTCGTGAAAGGATAAGTTGATTTTTTCATTTGCCCCAACTCACAATCTTATAAGAACGGCTAAATCCCGATTATTCGGGGTTTTAGAAATAACTTACATATGGCGTAAACATAGGTTGCCCAATTTCCACGCTCGTGTTTGAACGATCTTGTTCTTCCGTCATGATCCGCCGGATTGTCGATGACTTCCTCGTGATGGGTAACTCCCTTGAAATTCAATATGCTCGGCGGCAAAGGCAACCGCGCCGCTTGAGGCTGAGTGCTAGAAAATTGTTTATTGTTGAATTTTAATGATATTCAAAACGGCCATGACGACACCCAATGCGATTCGTCAAGTTTAAAGCTTCAAACGCTCCGATGACGTATGTTTTCGTTATTTATTGGAGGTTAGCTCCGGCCGAGAGCCGATTGACAACCAAAAGTTGTTTTTTAGGTTACATCGGTCCCATAACCTTGACCTTACGAAACGTCAAAACAATCTACGAACAATCCTACCTGCCTTCGTTTTTTTCAATTGTCTCGTTGATATTACCAGGCTGAGTCGTAGTTTCGTCGTCTTCGGAATCAGATCCATAACTTAGTATCGAGTCGAATACTCTCATCGACAACTTTGATGCTGCTACGTTGGGATAGGCTTTCGAAGGCTCGGCGTTGAATGACATGTGGAATGTTTACAACGTTTGATATCCACACATCGATCCACTGCCATGCACTGATAGACACTGATCGGGTTCACGAAAAAATGTATATGCTACACGTTTCTTCAATGACCGGACAACGTAGATTCCTGTCTTACCAAAAGCGTTTGGATTTATTCGTTGAATGGAATTTTTGTGATTGAGAACGCGAGGAAAAGAGATCGTTTGGGAAAAGAAAATCCTTGGCAAGTGTTTTTCTTGGATGTTTAACGATGGAAAAGGCAGCGAAATGGAATTGTTTGGAGAAAGAAAATTATTGACAAGTGATTGATTTTTGTTCTTTAATAATAAGGCGAAACCAGAAGCGTGTGTCATTATTGAATCATCATATATTGACAAGAAATTCGAATTTATACAGCGGCGGTATCGGATGATCTGAAGAGCCGAGCTAAATACTTGTACTAGTTTGAGGATGACAGAGACCACGACGTAACATCGCTAAATGAAGTCTTGCACCCGCAATATGAAAATTAACATTTTATCATTGATGTTCGTGGGGTACATTGATTTTCTTTAGAGTTTTCCGGGGAATGTATTTTCCTCGACTTGTTCGTTCCATTTTTCTACCCATTCGACGGGACACAGGGATGTATAGACGCTCTTGAAATACTGGCATGCCTTGTAATCCTCGCCGCGCGCTTTCGAGCAGCGATGGAAATCCACATAGTTCTGGTAGCAGTTCCTATTTTCCGATTTTCATTTTATTTATCAACCGTTTTTGCATCGCAATTTGAAAAAAAAATCAACACGAAATAAAAAATTTGTAAAAAAAATATTCAGAATATTGAATATTCTTGTTCGTCAAAAATCAATTTTGCTTTTCATCAAGATAATTGAACATCTGCAATTTGTTCCAATAAAAAAAAAAAAACAATTAAAAAATGAAACTAAAATAAAAAAGTTGGAATTTTATTGAAAGAATGTGACAATTTTTTAGAAAACACAAGAAAATTGATTTTTTTTTACCTTGTTTGGTTTTGATTTGGAAATCTCGGGTCGAACGGCGGGGTTTTGATTTGGTCGATGCTCTTTAATTCAGGCATGGTTGACACTTACAATCTCGCTGCTTAACAAGTTATGCACAAATTATCTTAATGTCAATTAAAATTAGTCATCTTATTATTATTATTATATCAATGGAAAGTTTTCAAATCAACGGATCAAACGACGAAGCCTCTCTCTACTCTTGTCAGAACTTGATCCAAAAAAAAAATGTTTCGTTCTCGCTCTTGTCCTTTCTCGGACTACTTTATCACGAACGTCGGGACGAAAAGTCCTGCTCTCTTCATAGTCTTTCTCCCTCTCCCTCCTGTTATTTTCTTAAGCCTCCTACACAAAACTCTCGCTCTTTTTTTTTTCTCTCTCTCTCCCTCTTTGAAAATGTTTTCTCTGTCTCTCTGTGTCTATCGTCTCTGAATATATTTTTCAAATGGGCAATTCGTTCTCTTAAATAATGTTAAATTCGCATAATTACGATCGACATTTCGTAGCACGAATAATTGTTAGTAATTGTGAAAAATGAGGGGGTGGAAAAAAAGATTGAGTTCCATCAACCTCTGACGAGTCCCAAAGTTTTTGAACTGATTTTTTGGTGATTGTGGTTTTTTTAAGTCAAAGACGTTGATGGAACTCTAGATTTGTGTGCAGTTCTAGAAACAGCAGAATTTGAGTTTTATGGAGAGGAAAAAACGATATGGACGCTTGTTTCGTTGGAACGCAAAAAGAAAAGAAAAAAAGTGTTTTGAGATTTATGTGTGATTTTGGGCAACGAAAAAGCCAGTCTAAAATGGAGAAATTTCGCGAGTGCGAAAATAATGATGAGCGAGATTAAGGACGTTTGATTGTTGCGTTTCAACGGTGCAAACTTGAATATCTTAAGAAAATTGGGGAAAAGGGGTTTTTGGAAAGGATGAAGATTTTTATTTGACGAGTGGTCTCGTGTTGTCTTCTTCTTGGCAACAGACTTCACGATACTTTTTAACTTCAGCCATGTACAAGGACCAAGCGTCTTTGGGTTGATCAACGGTTTGTTCTGTTTTGGCTTTGGCGACCATACCAGTTTTGAGGATTCTACCACCTCGTCTTTTTCCGACCATGAGAGGAGGTGGAACGACGGGTTTTTCTTCGAGCACAATGCGCGTCGATTCGGTCGGTGGAGGTTGCATTTGTTCCTGCATTTTCTTGAACATCTCCATGAAACTCCCATCGTTTTTGAAAGCGTTTGATTGAGCAGCGGCTTGGATCGCTCTTTGTTGTTGTTGCTGTTGTTGCTGCAGCTGTTGTTGTCGCAGCCATTGTTGCTGGACGGCGATATCACTGTTGGGATCGTCCGGTTGATCCGACGTGTGGGATGTGCCTCTTCCGTGACGACGTGAATTCCCATCGCGATATCTGTGCCTGTCCCGGCTCCTATTTCTGCTCCGACTCCTCCTCCGCTCCCTAGAGCGTGAACGTCCTCGTGACCTTGACCTTGACCTTTCACGTCGCGAGTATTTGTGAGACCTGCTCGAAGTTTTGCTCTCTCGATCGTTCTCGCGGTCACCGGATCTCGATCTCCTGTGAGCATTGCGACTGCTCGAAGATCCACCGGCCACCGGCGACCTCGAGTCGTTGCTTCTCCTCCTTCTTCGCCTTTCTTGGGACGACCTCTCACTTCTTGAGCTACGAACGCTGCTTTTGTGCTCCGCGCCAACGTTCCCTGGGGAAACCGAATGACGAGGACTCGTCATTCGCCCTCCTCCTCCTCCGTTTCTGTTTTTGGATCCATGATCCCAACTTATCGACGCACCTGAGAGATTCGGCGGTGACGGCGGAGTTGGCGGCGTCTCCGATCTCATGTAACGATCCTGACGAATATCCATCTTGCGTCTCGTGTGAGCGCTCTTCCGCCTGGCGCTCACCGATCCTCCCCGACTTTCTTCTTCCGTTTTCTTTTATCTGTCTCGCCCGTGCGCGCTTTTTAGTTTCTTTTATTCTTTTTATTCCGACCAACCGCCTCGGCTGAACACTCGATTTTCGGGATACCTATAAGGATAAGAAACTACCTTCTATAAGTGAAAGAGCTCTCGCACCATTCGCTAATGCCATTGCTTTTCTTATTTATTCTTTTTTCTTTTTTTCAACATAGTAAATTTTTCTCTCGAGCTATTTTATGCTTTATTGAGAATCTTTTTTTCATTCCGAGACAGAGAGAGAGACAGAGAGTGAGAGACAGAGATAAAAGCAACAGAGAGGAAGAAAAAGATCGAGATAAATTAAGAAATTGTTGAGAATTTGTGTTTTTTGACGGATTGAGTGAATTTTTGAAATTCAAGTTTTCCGCGATGGTTTTACGAGGTCAAATCACTCTGAATTTCTTGTGGGGCTTTGCACGATCTTCAATGGATGGAAGTCCGAATTTCTTCGTGAAAAATATTTCCATAAGTCAGAGAATATTAATTCATATCGGAAGATCGACAGGTGCATATTTCTGACAGCTGACGGAAAAAAAAATCGTAACGGAAACTCAACAATTAGGGGTAATAGTGAAAAATATTGTTCTGCAGATTTTGGACAGAATGAGCGAGTGAATTCGACCGTTCGATTTTGTGCCAAAGTTTTCATGAAATTATTACGAGCACACCGTATCGCGAACGCCCCGTTTCGATGACACAACAGAAATTTGAAAATTTGAGTGATTGGGCCAGTCGTTGAAAGCACTCTGACATGGTACAAACATTATTTCCTCCTCAACGTTCAAGGTCTTTCGGTCAATATATCGTCACGAAAGTAATCGCACGAAAAGGAAATGAAAACTTCACTGCAAACCCTTACCAATGTGTCTCTGCCTTATAGAAACCTCAATTTATTTCCTTCGGGATTCGTGATTTAGGATTTTCGACAGAACGAAAAATAAAAATCCTATTGTCTTTTAAGAGTAGGCGAGAGGCTTGGTTCGATCGTTTTTCTATGTAATATAAGTTTAATTTATCTTTTTGTGTAATACCTGATTCGGCTCTTGAGTTGAAAACAAAATGGCCACTGAGAAAATCCCATCAGAATCTTCGTTACGTCACATCGGTACTACCTGGAGAGAGGGAACAAAGTGCCCCCACTTCGATCGTTATGAACGTCACTAGTGCCACGGTTTGGGCTAGCGACTAAACTTGGAACTGAATGTTCCCTGACACGAACGCTAGACCGTAAATACCGCTCTCATTTGCCCACTGAGATGCGTTCCGAAAGTCATATCAACTGCGGTTATTTGAGATAATCCGCAGTTGCTCGGTCGGTAATATTCTCTAGCACATGCGATGTCCCTCGCACTCGTGTAATAACTGCAGGTTGAAGACCGTGAGGCAATGAAGTACCGAAGGAGATATCTGCAGTTCCAGCAAGGTCGATCCATTCCCACTGCAGAGGACATTTGGGGCAAAACGAAGTTTTCCCCAGAAAAACTTTCCATTTTGAAAGAAAGACTGGCGTGCGTTGTGTGTGTGCGGTCGTGTTTACCTTTTTACGTGGCGACGCCTCATGAAAGTAGTTGTCGGGGAAACGTTTGGCATTTTATTTCAAGGAAAAGAAAATATGTCGTATTTTTGCATGGGGCCACATAAAATTTCGTCTAAATAAATAAACGTGCAGGATATTCGGCAACCAAACAACTGGTAGATCAACCAGATCTATTTGCTTTGGGAAACCGGCGTCTGCTTCCCTGTGAGATATATATCAGATGTATATGATATAAAACGTTTTTTCGTCTTTCATTTTTTCATGGAAACTGAATAGAAAAGTGTGCTCATGGGGACGTAGATACACCTACACATTTTTCTTTCGAAATCTAGTCTTTTATTTTGACACTCTGTTGTTTTCTAAATGAGACAGAAAGGGAGAGAAAAAAAACGTGCGTTCACATTTTGAGTCAGGATAGACAACAAGATTACGAATACAATTGAAATAGTCTTTTTATTTACGATGTTTTTTTTTCTGTATAATTTCTCGTGCATTCGATTCCAGAACAATGAGACGAATAGTCCCCGACTATTTTTTTCAGGTCACGGTTTATTTTTCTCGTTAATATTTGACCCGGTAATTTGGTTCTCCCATTGCGAACAGGCTATGAAAGTTTCAAAGAGACAGAGGGAGAAAAAGTATTGAAAAAACCTGTCGGAAATAGAGTGGGATAGAAAGAGAGAGGAATAGAAAAGACAATTCGTCCCCAATTGATAAATCAAACACTTTGCGCCTGGGGCACTAACTCGCCCTCTTGTATTTGTCCTCCTTTCATTGGACGTGACCAAAAAGCTTCATCGATTCATTTCATTCGATCTTTACCCACAATCTATTCCTCTAATATCATTTATACCTTGTCAATATTTCGCGTTTATTTTTTCCTTTTTTTCATTCCATACACTCCGACGAAACAAAAGACATGAAAAATGTACGTGAATGCCATAAAAATGACAGGCCGAATCCAAAGTTTTTGAAAGCCAGATTGGACCTGGCGATAAAATTTAAAAAAAAACACGAAAAAATTCCAACATTTTGTAAAAAAAAAAAGATAAGAAAGAGAAAATATTGACTCATCCGTTAGTTGGAACTTTTGATGCAAACAAATAAAAAACCATTCCCGTATTCCGTGCAATATTTCTCATGACGGTTTCGCAATTTTTTTGCTGTCTGTTCGCCCCTCTCTCTCTCTTTCTATACACGCGGAGATATATTCGTCAGAAGGAAATCCCCGGAGTGATTTTAATGGATTTTTTCCCTCAAGTTGAAAATCCTCCCCCTCAGCCCGCCATCCAAACTTTTTCGGTCCTTATAGAATTTCACACGAGCTAGAGAGCGCGATAGAAGGAGAAGGACAGGAACTGAGATGGAGAAAAAGTTTTCCGAACAGTTAGAGTTTCGGAAATTGAACTTTATATCCCCGTCGCCGTATCGTGAAATGCTTTGCACAGAGTTTCGTAAACTCTGACCTGTCGCGACCATAACAAAAGATATAATCTTTCTTGATTGACATATTCATCCGAGTGGAACAAATGTTACCATTTTTTTATCTTTACATTCCTGTTTATACATTTCCATAGATATACACATGTATGTACATTCATTTTATTCATTTATTGGTACACTTAATATTTCTATATACAGGAACTCGAAAAATAACGTTTCGATCGATGAATTCGTTCCGAAGTTTTTGCACCACGATAAATCTTGATGTCTTATTAAATCTTTAAATTTACAGTATTATTCTACGCTTGTGCGTTTCCTTCGTGAGTTACATGTATTTTGTGTCTTTGTACACATTTTAAAAATAGTTTAACAATGATTTTCGTGACTGTTTCAACAAATAAAAAGGATCCCTTGTTTTTCTGTGTTTTAACAAACACTTCCGCAGCTTTGACGTTATTTTCAAGTACACTGGTTCGTCGCGGGATTGAGATTGGGAAATAAAATAGAAAAAAAAACGATTCGGAAAAGGGGCATTTAAAAGTGAAATAAAACTAGGAAAAAATCTTTAATGGTGAATGAAAAAAGTTGACTTTTGTTGACTCATGATCGGAAGATCGTTTGGGCAGGAAAAATTATGCCGATAGGGTTCGAGAATTTGGTTCCCCATATCGTTATCTCCGAATCGAAGCATTTGGTTCTGTTTTGATGGAGAATAAACATATTTTTAGACACACAATGTGTACACGTATGAATGGCCCCATAAAGCTTGGCTCCTCCACCCAATATCGTATTTGTGTTTTTTCATCATCTTTTTCTTCTCGAGTCTATACAAAATTCCAGCCTAAGCCTTGCTTCTTCAACTTATTATTACGATGATATTTTTAGTGCGTTTTTTTATACATAATTTACAAGGTTGCAGGAACATCAGCGCGAGCTCAGAGCTTCGCAAACGTCTATTTTCTCACTTTTCTTTTTGCGTTTTCGTGACAAAGGCTTAAAAAATATTTGAAAATATTCATCTATGTATCACTTTATTATGTTGGCTCCATTTTCTTTCTCTCTCTCTCTCTCCCTCTCTCTTCTTCCTCAGAACACAGCTGTTGGTTCGATTCTCGTCACTTGTGATCGATTTTTTTCACTGTTGCATTTCCATCGTTATTTTTTTCCTTGTGTATTTTTCCACTCGTTTTTCCTCATTCGATGTTGTTTTAATGGTTCTCAGTCTCCTTACTCTGAATTACTTGATCCGGCTGGATACTACGATCGAGACAGTCTCGCACTGCTTGGAGTATTAGACCCACTCGTCTGTCCAATGCCGCCAAATGTGGCTCCCATAAAACTGGCGCTATGGGGTCAACTTCCATACTCTTTCGCAATGCTGCGCTCAATCGTGGTTGACCATTGTGGAATCTGCAAAAGTCATTTATCGCAATTAGCCTATTATAATTTGTTTCTGTTAAATTTTTTATTCATAGTTTTATCCAAATTCACCGAAAAATGCCTTTTTTTCAAAATTTCTATTCTGAACAATAACGAAATTTACAAATTGAAGAATTCGAAACTACAAAATTCAGAATTTGAAGGTTGAATTATTGAAAAAGCAGAAAAATTGGATTCTGTAATTGAAATTTCAATGGATCGGAACAAAAATGTTAAAAATGAGTTTTCGGAATGAAAATCATGAAAAATTGAAGAATTAAAAAAAAACTGCTATTTTGGGCGGACTTACTTCAAGAGTACGCTAACGGTGCTCTGCCTTATAACGCAACATTGCAAAAGAGGCGCTAATATCGATATCTCGTCCTGGAATGGTCGACCAAATCCACGTCCGTGATCGAGGTGAAGTGTGAACGAATCGTTGCCAAAAATTTTAAAAGTTTCGTAATGATGACGATCCATGTTCCCAATAAGAAAATCAAGGACGGCCATGTCGATGAGATCCAGAAGCCGTCGACCCTCGTCGTACGGAGGAATGTCCTTCACCAGGGTGCAATAGTCCGAATCTTTATATCGTCCAAACAAAAAAGATTATAAAAAATTAAAATAAATGGATAAGCAAATCAATCAATGAATGAACAAATAAATAAATAAATAAATAAATGAATAATAAATAAATAAATAAATAAATGAATGAATAAATAAATAAATAAATAAATAACTTAATTAATTCATTAATTAATCAATTTATATGTTAATAAATCTGTGAATAAATAAATAAATGTATGAGAGCAGTTTTTAGTGTTCAAAAGAATTTCTCACCGTGTTCCCATTGAGCCTTCTTACGTTTGTGATAACTTCTCCTCCAGGGATGTCGCCAAACCTTGCGACTGGCGAATTGTTTGCTGGGTAAAAAAGCAGCAAAACTGCCCTCGAGTTTGTCAGGATTGCCGCATATAGCGTGACCGGTGTCACAATAATAACTGCAACGTCCGTGGAAGCACACATTTCCAACGGGACTGACAAAGAATGTTTTTAACAATTCCCCATCCGCGATCTGATAAATCTCCGTCGTCATGTTCAAAGTTCTACCAACAACGGGCATAGCTCGACGAAAACCGAGCAAACGATCCAGATGAAATGACGCAATCTCCGCGTTGTGTCTTTCAAAGTCGGTGAAATAAAAATGATTCGGTAGAGTTTGTTGCTCACGAGGAAATCTGTAAAATATTAAAAATACACGGTTCGTCAATATTTTCCCTAAAATTACAACCCATCATTTTTTTCTCCTATTTTCTAATTGACCTAAAAATTGGTCAATTTTTTTCAAAATTTTGTTCAAAATGTGCGATTTTTTTTGTTTTTTTTTTTAATTTAAAAACAAAAAATTTCATCAGCTAGAAATTATTGCTTTTTCTCTCGAACTGTCCTCCTTCCTCGTGATCAAGTGATGTCTGTTTAGGGTCAATAAATATGCTTTAAATTACGAGCGAGAAGGCCCTTTATTGGCATATTGCACTCGGTACTTAATCTCTGAAAGTTCTCGTTTGTCAGTGCAATTCTTGGATCCTCGTTAACCGCCTACGCTTAGTAACAAATCGCATGGAAGAGAAGAGTGCATAATAAGTGTCTGAAAGTGACGTTGGGGATATGCATCACTCCGAACGTCGGTATTATGTGACACGTGGGCGTTCCTCTTGTAACTCTACTTAGTAGAAAGGCGAGAACGGAAGCCTTTCGATGCTGCTCTAAAGCGTGTTAAGACTATCGGTTGGAGCAGTCCCACTCTCGGACGTTAATTTATCGCCTGTCGGATGTTATTTTTTCATCACATCAAAGTTCGCAATTTAATTTTCTAATCAATCTCAAAAACCATGAAAATTTTCGTACCGATTTTGAGATTGGATCGTAAAAAAAAAATCGCTTTATTCTCATGACTAAATATTGAAACAGAACCGTGAGCTCTGCTCAAGAAAAAAAAGAATTCCGTTGCATTCCAATGACTAAAACTTCAATGTATATTTTTTTCGACCCTTCAAAATATATTAAACTTATCATAGTATAATGATCTATTTTGAAGACCCAAAAAATATATCCGATAAAAAAAAAAAACACATTTTTCGGTGCATCTAAAATGATAAAAATTTCAATATAATTTTTTGGACTCTACGAAATGCAATAAAATTACGATGGTAAAACGATCGATTGTTGCGATCTAAAAAAGTATATCGGCTCAAAAAATTAGGAGTATTTTGAAAATTGAATAAATCATGGTTGTAAAAAAAAAATGCATTTTCCGTTGCATTTCAACGATTAAAACTTCAATATCATTTTTTTTTGACTATACACAATGCAATAAAATAACGATGGTGAAACGATCGATTTGAGCGACCCCAAAGAGTATATCGGTTCGAAAAAATTGGATGATTTTGAAAATTAAACAAATCGTCGATAAAAAAGCATTTTTCGTTGCATTTAGCCGATGCAAACCTCATCATGGTATAAAACTCTAACAAAATGGATTTGGAGTTGGTAAAGTTTAGTAACGAAGCAAAATTATGGCTAAAATTAGTTCGAAGTAGTCGCTGAAATAAAATTTGTGCGTTGTACGAAAATAGACAAAGCATCTCTAATAAAAGTGTCGCGATGAAATTTTTTTATTCGCCACTTGACCGCGATTTTCGGATGTCAAAAAATCTTCATCTTGTTATAAATATTTCTGGAGGAAAGGAGACGATGAGAAAAGTTAGGGAAAGACGGTGGCTAGGAGTGTTGAAAGTTTCGGGAGCAGGATTTGTCTCTTATTCGGTTGGATGGTCGGGGCCGATGAGGTCGTGAAAATTGCGAAATATACTGCTTGCCTTAAGTATGGGCATGAAGTACAAACTCTAGTTAATTAACAATACGTCGGGGCTACGTAATTAGTGTCCGATTTGCATTTGATTAAAAAAGTTAACCATCCTTCCATCCTTCTCCTCTCTCTCTCTCTCTCTCTCTCTCTCTCTCTCTCTCTCTCTCTCTCTCTCTCTCTCTTTCTGCCATCGTGGGCTTATGCATAAATAAAATAGAGTGCTTTTCCTCAAACGCGACTTTGGTGGATGAGCAGAGACTGTGAAAACCCACATGGAGGGTGAGAATCACGTCAGAAAAATTTAAATGCATGCTTAATTGTGTGTTTTCGCTATTTTCCTCATTCCTCTCAACTGCGAACTCAATTATTTCACTTTTTCACGCTTCTCATTAATTTTTTTCAAAGCCGTTCATTTATGGCACATATTATTTTCCCGTCAAGAATCGAGTGCGAACATGATTATTACTAGGAAAAAAATAAGAAAAAAAGCACTTGAAATGAGAATCGAAAAAGCGGTCAACCATGGAGGTATTGCCCCCAGGGAGCAATAATCATGACATAAACGTAGATTGAATGTTTTTCATGCAGAAAAACTGGACTAAAACAAGTGAAAATTAAAAAATTGCTAAAAATCCGAAAATTTTAAGAAATTTTCAAAAATTTCAAGATTTTATTTTATATAAATAATAATTCGTTTTTTTTTCTTTATTGCACGAGGAAACTTTTCAAATTTTCCATACGCGTTGAGAGAAAGCTTCGCATGCATGCGTGTTTCATTCGTGAAAAGACCGAAAAAAGCGACTTTTTCTCTAACAAGATAATGAGAGAAACGAAGGCTCACGCGCTGTTTTTCTTATTGGAGTTTCGAAATTTTATTCCTTGTCTTTTTATCTCAGCGTTAAAAACCGCGTTCCGTGGAGATTATCGCTCCGTTCTGCGGTCGAAAAGTTTCCGTCAGGCTGGGTGCGTGGGCGCGAGCGCTCATCTCGTCGTTTTGACGTCGTAATTTTCTCGGCTTTTTCGCGTGGGAGACATTAAAGGGACGGCGGCCGAATAGACCGAGAAAAACTATGAGTTCGCATTCCTCTTTAATCTTCGTTTGAGAAGCTTACCATAAAAAAAACAACAAAAAACAAAAAACAATCAACATTTTTTTCGAGTTGCAAAAAACACGAAGAACACGTTCGCAATAAAAAATCTTGTTCGAAATCGCCGTAAAATTTTATCGTATGTTTTTTTCACTCACGCATCGCCCGCCAATTATCGGAGACAGGATTTTATCATTAATTTCAAATTTTATGTCAATTCCGTCGATGTCGAGCACCAGAATTTCAAATCAGCTGCACACATTCAAGTCCCTTGACATTTTCTTCGTCTCGATAATTGCAATTGGATAATTGCAATATTTGCCGAAGAGCATTCGCCATGCCGATGAGAAATGGAAAATTGAATTATCTTCTCGTCGAATGTCTAGCGAAGCTTTGGTGGGATATCGAACGTCGTGGAGCTCGCATCGAGAATGAGAGGGAATGGATATCGGAAAATTGATTTTGTCCAACAATTCGATTGACATTGATACGATTATGTAAAAGTTGGACGAAGAACAAAAAAAGAATATTCTGCAAAGATTTTTTCCATGCTCCGGAGGCTAATTAACGGTGCATGTAATTAAATACTTCGGACTAACATAATCGTCGCGTTCGAGGCTTCCATTTTGTCACGAATTTTATTTTTTAGGCCATTCAAGTTGAACGTCCTATTTCCATTTATAGTGTTTTATCAATTGCTTCTAAAAAACTGCCAACCGTTTGGAGAATCGATGAAAAAGTCAGACTCACCTCATGGGCTTGAATAATGCCTGCACATTGTCGGGGTAATCAATTACGAGCTTCAGTTGCGTGCCACCTTCTTTTTGAACTGCAATGAAAAACATTTTTAAACCGACGATTTCTTAATTAAATTTTTTTTATAAAAATTGTCAATTAATAATTTTACGAAGATTATGTGGAATTGTTCCATTATTAAAAAAATAGTTCCTCATCGTTATGAATTTATTCGACGCGATTAAAAATTCATTGGCTAAATTTTATGTTTCAATATCGAGAGCTGCATGGACCAAAATATACGACGAAAACTGGCTTAATTTAATTCAATCACTATTATGGAGTCTAATTCGTTTGACCCTCGTCGAGAGAGTCTTTCTTCGAACGAATTATGTATCATGAATTGTGTCCAAGAGCCACCAATTGTGGCGACGACGATGAAGCAATGAGAATTTTTTACTATATAGAAAAAATAGATACCCCTGAAGTTTACAACGTTGGAATGTGCGGGCAAATATTCATTTTTATTGATAATTTGTTTAGTTTTCAAGGTCATCACAAATCCTTCGAGTCGATATTTTTTTTGGCATGAAAAATCGATCATTTTATTAACGCAATTTAATTTTTAACATAAATAATGGGTTTCGGCAAAGAGAAAACAAATTTCGTTGCATTCCAACGATGCAAACTTCAACGCCATAAAAAATTGAACTTGGATCTGTAGCTGAAAATGCATGCAATTTTCTTCTAACGCTTTCCATCACTCAATAATATTCTTGAATGCTGTAATTTTGGTGAGGGACCATCTCAAATACCATAAAAGTTATAGCAATTGCTATGAAAATTGAAAGAACTGACAATCATTAGTAATAATACGAATGGAAACTGAAAATGCATGCAATTTTTCGAAAACGTTTTCCATCACTCAATTATCTTATTCAATGCAATTCAATGCAATATTGTGGTGAGGCAAACGCCGTGAAAAGACAACTGACAATCATACGTGATACAAATAATAACGACAAGGGCTACAAAAAAATTTGGACCAATTTGAGGTTGCAGTTCTGGTTCGACAATCTACTTGAAATTCCTTATCGATCGTTTATTTTTACGTGCTTCATTGTAGACCCGAATATTACAACTCACCACCATGTAGGATAGGTTTTGTCGCCATTTCTTCCAGCAATTGATCGACGTATTTCGAGTCTTTTGGATACAGCTCAGTCCTCGATATGCCGAAATGAAATTTTTCGAGAACGGTACTATTCCTCCTGAAAAAGCAACAAAATATATTATACAGTGAATTCCCATTCAAGGTCATATTTTTCCGAATAAACTCATCGCTAAATTAGGAAAATAAAAAAACAAGACCAGATCGTCCAAAGTCAACATTGTGATTCAGGGATCTCTGTAAAATCCTCATTTTTATATTCATTTCGATGGAATAAGGAAGAGTCTCAATGCGTTGTGCGGTAAACCGAGCGAATTCACGTTCGGGCTTGAGAAGCTTTTCAAAATGCATTGAATAGCTTTCGGTACGATAGAGATGGTGTTTTCTACGTAACAGAGTTTTCAGCAGCGATGTAACGTGTACCGGCCGTCCCGGAAGTGGCGTTTGTGTTTTACGGAGTCGAACGATAAAAATCTCAAGAGAAAAGTCCTCGCAAATGTTCATCACTGACGAATCGATGCATCGGGATGAGATGTTGAAGAACGAAGGAAAAAAAAGTGTGCGGGCTAGGCGTTTCATCGCCTGTTGGTCATTACTAATTGCTAACTCTATTAACGTTGCACCCGCAAGAGAAAATCGTCCAAGGACTTGATTCTTCCGAATTCCACGAACTGCTAGGCCGGCGCAAGTTTCGAGCCTTAATTTTTAGACACTCTCTGAAAAAGCATTTTCTGGCATATTTATCGGGCGGTGAATATATTTATGGTATGGCTTTTTACTTGAAAATAGTTCCACCGATAAAGGCCGAGCTATAGGTTTCCGATGAACGAAATCGGAAGATGCGGTAGAAGAAAAAGAGAATAAAAGTGCACGTTAAAGATGAGGTGGAGGGAGGAGCGAGACGAATACAAGGAGAAAGGGAAGGGGCAAGAGAAGGAGTGATGAAAAATGCGAAACGTTGCTCTGTATCGCGCCTCTTGGAGAAGCTGTGCGACCGAAAAGGGTGATGTACGCTGGGTATCTGTCTTTTGCCCTTGCACTCTCATACTCTCTGATACCAGCAAAGTACTCTGGTATATATATGTAGAAAAGATTGTGTGGAGAAGACGAAGATCGCGTGGAAGCGTTGCGGGTTGCATACCAAATATGCGACACGGAGGGACGCTACTAAATCTTAGATAATAATCCCTTCCGTCTCAGTCTCAAAAGATGAAAGGAAAGAAAAAAAAGAAATCGAGAAAAAACATACGGAGATGATTGTTATTGTTTTTGATGAAGTTTTGATTTTTCGTCAGTGCTTTTATTTCCGGGACGACACGATTTTTCATCGGAAATTTGCAGCATTATACTCTTTTTTTTTCGTAACATATTTACCCTCATTTCCTCATCGATCCCAAATTTTCTTTGCACAGAATTCCTCTAATTCTGTTATATATAAAGAGACTAGAGACAGAATAATAGCTCGGGCTATATTAAGAGGTTTTGTCATGTCGAAGTCGAGATATTTATCGATTAAAATCACTATTTTCAGAAGTTATTCTTGTAAGAACGCGTTTTGAAAGTTACAATCTTCAGCATGAAATATTTATATTTCTCTATGGTGAAGCTTCTTCAAACTTGGCATACGCTTTTATGCAACATCGAACAAGCTTTATTTAGTTTTTCATAAAAAAATGGATCATTTATTTTTTGCGAAATTTTGGGTATTAGATAACAAGCTGTGGCGATCGAGAATTAACGGTATGCTTTTTTTTTTGTGCGTGAGAAAAAAGGTAAAGAAAAATGAGACAAAATGCGTTTAATGCTTTTTCAATAATATTTCCTTAATTCCTATCCTCAAAAATTGTTTTGGTACGATGACGATTATACTATCCAGATAAGTAAAAAACATGCGGTGGGCAAAGAATGTTTAAAGACATACGAAAATAGTGGTGAGTGAAAATTTCTGTAGGCGAATTATCGAGTTAAGAATGAAATGAGGAATTACTGGTGGGCGCTGATTATCCATAATTCATCGTATTGATATGATGAAAAACGTGACCCAACGGAATATCCGTGTGTTTGTTCATCAGTGCAAACAATAGTACATCGTATTTATTCCTTGTGTGCAAAGTAAACGAGAATTCAATTGTAATTTCGATGGTATTGAGGGTTTTTTATTGCAGCAAAATATTTGGATTTTTTGGTTAATGTGAGGAGCAGCTGCGCGAGCAAAATGGCTTGTTCCTTTGAACCTAATGAAGAATATGCAATGGCATACGTTGCAACGAGCAACGCGAGTGGCTCTTTGAAAATTTCGAATCTTGTGGCGCGAATGATTGTTCCTTAGATAGAATTGACGTTCATGGGTATTATACGGTGCGAGGACGCCGAGCGAGTCACGTCTGATTAAACTGGCATATGTAAGAGAAGCTCTATACTACAAGCTACAAGACGTGATGTACTCTCCGGAGAGTGATAGATCGCAATAAGCTTTTCTTCTTTCCAGCAACTTGGGATTTCCCTCCATTGCAGTATTGCACGAGAGGGTGCAGGGCTGATTCATCGTTTGGGGTGTAGAGTATTTTTTTTTTCTACTTTTTTGACACATTATGACGCGACGAGGTGGCGACAACTTTGAACTCTTGTTGCGCCTTGATTTTTGCAACGTAGACGAGTAGAAAATGCTTGAAAAAAATCGACGTCGTTATTCTTGGAACTAAATGATTTTTAGCCCTTCATTGACACACTGGGTCAATCTGACCCGGAGCGTCATACGCCCCAGCATCAGCAGCCCTTTCGTCGGTTTTCATTCAAATAAATAATTACGATGAAAAATTTGTCCGGGTCAAATTGACCCAGTGTGTATATAACGAGATAAATACACTACAGATAGGACCTCGAAATCCTGACCAAATATTCCATAAGAATGTCGAACTCCGTTCAAGAAATAAACGGAATTTCGTTCCATTCCAGCAATGCAAACTTCGACATGGTCACGTTTATGAAAATATCCAGTGATTAAAATTATATGAATGGGATTAGCGGTCGCGGAATCCAGCCGGTCGGAATTAGATTGCAGTCTGATTGAGAAGGGCGTTTTATTGAGTCTCGTGGTTAGTGGAATATTCGTCCTTCAAATAAGATAAGTGAATTTTGACAAGAACTATATCATTTGTTCGTCCAAGTTATATATCAAATGAAGGTGGAATGTTTTATGTTATATAAAGTGAGAATAAGGGATGAGGGAAAAAGGTTACTCAGAACGTGTTACGAAGGTATGAGGAAGAAGACTTTTCTCATTCGTTATTCATGAGATCAGAAAGTAGCATGGAGACGAGAATAAGATGAGAGAGAAACAGAGAGAAAAAAAGAGAGGGAATAATGATTTGGCAGGTTTCGCTTTCGCCAGGGCGAAAGAGAGTTTAAAAGTAAGTAAGTACAGACTTTCCTCACCCTCTGCTCTGCTCTTTCGAGTCAGATGAACTCTCGCTCCTAGTTACTCACTTCCTTTTTCCACAGTCTTTCATCACATTTATATCTTTCAAGGTAATAATCGGCCTTGCGATAACATTTTCCCACATAATTCAATGCAAGAATTCCACTTGGGTTCCAGCTGCATTTTCCAACGTCGATATTCATCTCAATCAGAGGCTCTCTCCATTTCCTCTTCCTCAAGCCTCCAATATTTTAGAAACTTCACAAATTAATGCTCCCAGATAATTTGAAGAATGGAAGACAAACCTGGGGCAATAAATTTAGTCATTCTTTCCCCACATCCTCCACGTGTTTATAATAAAAACGTCTTCTCTTTCCTCCCTCCAAAGAAAAATCATTTATCATCCTCATTTTCTCCTGACAATTAATCAACGCTGCTTCACGATCGTTGGCCACTATTTTTCTAAAAATGTCAACATGTGCAATCCATCACGTCGCAATGCCTTGCATGCTAATCTCGAAATGATCCTCCAACTTCAAGGGGTCACTCAACTCATCTTCCCCTCTTTCCCTTTCTCTCTTTCTCTCTGTTCTCGCCAAGCATCAGGAGAAGAAGAGAGATGGAGAGCGAGAGAGATGGGTCGAAGGTTGCAGAACGACTGAGGATATATATTGCCCTTTCAGATAATATTGCAGCTTATAGTACACAGGTGCGTTTAGCTATATTTAACAGAGAGTGAGACAAGAGCTGTTTGCGTATAGGAGGACGTAAGTAAACTGGTAAAGTCAACGATATTTACCGAAGAGAATTGCATCCCTCTAAGCAGGATTTGCTCATGCGAATGAGCAGCTCTTTTCATTATTTACGTTGTGGTTCATTTATGAAAAAAAAAAAAAAGAAAAAAAAAAATATGAAAAATAAAATTTTAAAAAAAAATAAAAAAAAAAAAAAAAATAAAAAAAAAAAAAAAAAAAAAAAAAAAAAAAAAAAAAAAAAACGACCGAATTTCAAATGACACGTTTCCGATAAGTGCGGAAAATATTTTAGTACCAATTTCATCAGCCTGTTGATTTAAATCGAGTGTTTGACGAACGTGCGCCGATAATGTGACGACCGAGTGTGTTAATCGCTAAAATATCAATCCCATTAACACATTCCCGCGATCGATATTCGTTGGTTTTTGCTTTCGAATGATTAGCTCACTATCGGTCCGTATACTCACGCCGTTTTGATCGACTTGTCAGCAACGGAAAACACCTGCACGTTCGACGACAGGATTGAGAAGAAAATTCAAATTACATCTCAGAATTTTAATCAATTTTTTTTCCTAATAGAAAAAAAAATAATAATTTTATACCGAATGAAAAATTCGACAATATTGTCGAAATCATCGTTTGAATTTTTCAGTTAAAAAAGAAAAAATATTAATGCTCCAGTCAGATAAATAGATCGTGAAATTTATTTGAGCACGTAACGCTCCATATTGAATAGTTGGGAGGAAGTGAGCGCTCGATCAAGATGTGCTTAATTCCATTATCGACGCGAGCATTTTAAAAAGCATCGTGAATGCATATTGACTGACTCTTTATTTTCTCTAATGTGCTTTCCAACGTTTACTAAAATTAGTAGCCCGCGAAATTCGTTGTAGCGTGCAACTCGCCACGATAACCCGAGACAATAATCTGCGCTGGTAAACTTCCGGAGAAATTGACCGCAGACGCGAAAGAGCTCGAGAGACTTTTGTCATAATAAATAAATACTATTTTCTCGTAATTATGCGAATTTGACGAAACAATCCCGGGGGCAAACTGCGAGAGTTATTGTTCCATATTTCAAAGTAACGAGATATCGTCTCCGATTCACGTAGGTGGTTAATACATTGCGCTGCATTTATTTACTCCCACGCGTTTGTATCGGCGTCCCGACGCCAATGTCATTCGAGATCATGCATGAGAAAAATGAAAAACCCTCTCAATTTTAAGTGCCTCATTAACACGTTAATCAATTTTATAATTATCCTCAATCTATCACTTTCATATCTTTTTAATTATTACTAATTAATCAATACAAAATCCATACTAATTTTATTATTATTTATATGATTATAAATCACCATAATAATTAAATTCCAATTAAATAAATAAATAAGAAAATCTGAATGATTCTCATAAGCGATCGATATTGATAAATGAGCCCGAAGTTCGCTTTTTCCATTTAGATTTTGTCAAATTTCAAAAATCATCAATTTTTTGTACCGATTTTCTTTTTATATTGTAAAAAAATTTTATTGTAAAAATTCAGGAATCACAAGTTGGTCCGTGTGAGAGTAGGAAAAGCAGGGCGGCGTATATCTCGAGAAAAGGGTGTCGAGTATGTTGGTCTCTCGCGAAACGAATGTAAATCAATGTTTAATATTCATGCACCAGTCACGTGCATCGGGGAATGCAGGAGGAGCACTCTCAGAGGCAAACGGAAGAAGACGAAGAAGAAGGAGAAGAAATAAAGCGAAGACTCCATGCCAAGTGGATGTACTTGCGGATATACATACAAATATGTCTGGGGATGCTGCGATGTACCAAAATCGTCTTTCAACCGATATCCCAAATTCTATGTATCATTCCGAGTTACTCGATCATCGTGCAATGAATATCGTAAGAAAAATATTCATTTATTTTAAAGTGCTTTTGAAAATTGTTGAAAAGAAAAACGTTTTTTTTGGTAAAAATCGAAATTTGGAAAACTCTTGCTAGAGATACAGGCATCTTATGATTTCGGGATTAAAAAATTGGATAGCAGATCCATGAGCTGTTGCTAGGAAAAAAAAATGTCAGGAAACATTTTAAAAAATTTGACAACCACGTGTACAGTTTTTCGGAGGCGGGCGTGAAGATTGTCTGAAGAAACATTGTCACCAGAGTCATCACGAAGCCTCATCTCTTTTTAAGACAAACCAAGAGTCTTTCCCGCCAAATTCTACTTCAAATATTTGAGAATAGACTGAGCAATCTTTGGGTCCAGATTCATTTCATCTACGTTTGTACAACGTCGACGAAAAAACAATGGCAAATTGCTTGCAGCTGGAAAACTTGGAAAGATCAATTTTTGTGTAGGATTATTATTCAATTTTCATGTGCGCTGGTACAAGCTGAAAACTAAACGTTTGTGTTTCCGAGCAGTTAGCCGAACGCGCGGCCGAAATTTCGAGCGAATTTATATTGGCCAGGAGGAAAAAAAAATAGTAGAAAAACAGGGTTTACTATGTCTCGGAATCGTAAGCTTTGATCTACATTTCCACCCAAAACATCCGGTTCGTTTGAGTTAGTCCATTTTCTTCCTCGTCCGCTTTGGGGTTTGGTCCGATGATTTTGTACGAGCGTACGTGCTCCCTACAGATTTATCGAGGCCTTAATGTCAGAAGGGCGTAAAATTCGGATTGTATGCTGTTTCAAATGCTCGGGGTTACGACCTGCCCATGGCCAGTCTGTATTGAGTGGCGGACAGCTTCCGTGTTTTAATCAAAAGTCAATGCCATAGCCGTGTGACATTTCGAAAAGCCAGGAGGGAGGCCTGTCATCGTTAACTCCTGTGAGTTAGTGATTCGTGACCTCGAGGGCTATCCAATCTGTTTTGCGAACATATCACTGATTACGAAATTCCATAAATGTTTATGAGTTTCCATTGATATCAAATAACGGCATGATATGGCACAGCGAGGTAATCAGCTGGTACATAATAACACTCGCAGGTTGTACGATTTCCCAGCACTGTCATAGCCGCGGTGAATTCCAAAAATGTTCAAAATCCGTTAAATTTTGGATGAATGACAAAATCGCATCATTCCGAAGCGAAAAGTCCTGAACGCTTTTCCTCTGCGGTGTGATCTCACTGAGTTATCGGAATAGGAAGAGGGAGCCAATCCGAGCGATCCTATGCTTCCCCCCACTCCGCCACCGTCCACCGGATTGGCTGTTTCTATGTCATTTGTTATCTCATCAACGAAACATCGGAGAGAAAAATCGCTAAGGACTTTTCTCTTCGAAATCACGTTGCCTACCCATGCCCCATATATTCGACATGGTTTTTAAATCACTACGTACAGTTCGGCCTCTAGAGTAGTGAGCTTTGTTCGCGGTCAATTACGCAGAGAGAATTTAGTCTCTCGGGATGACAAGAGCGACGGAAATCGAATTTGCATTTGCCAAAGGCTCGTGGATCCTGCGAAAGCGTGGCCAGAGTACCACCAAATGTACATCGACAAATACTCTCCCACACACACAGACACACCCCAACTCGACAAATCGAACGAGTGTTTCGTTACGATTGCTAATCTGTGATCGACTACATCTACCGCCTGCTGTTTGTACACTGCTTCATAATACATTCCAGCTTTACCCTGCATACGCAGTATTTAGTCATTGTTCTATGTATACATCCGTCTAAATTTGACAAACGCTTGCCAGAGCGGAGTTACAAGATTCAAGCGACTGACTGCCCGTGGGAAATGCCTCTTTTCGGAGGCTTTATTCCCAATTACGTTTGAGCCAATTAACTACGAAAATTTAGATTCCCATACGACCCATTTCTACTTTCTATTCCAACGTTGAATTTCCTCTTGATTTTTTCACCAAATAAGAATCCCCTAGTTACATCAATCAAGAAAATTCTTTGGTGAAATTAATGGATACAGGAAGAATTTGAATTGATTAAATCAACAAAATTGCAACCGCTGAGTCGTTAATTTTATTTTCCGTCAATCTGGCGTCACAAATGACCCCGATTTAAAGAAATGCATATCTCCGGTAAAATTAAACGAAAAAAGTTTAACTCGGGGTCATTCTTTTCGTTTTTTAATGCAGAATCACGTGGAGCCCGGGGCAATTTTGCTTGAAGTAAAAAAATTGGTGAAAAATGCGGTAGAATGATAAAAAATGAAAGAACGAAGAAATTTAAAGGGCGCGAAATTCAAAGTCGCCTGAAAATGAAAAGAAAAAGAAAAAGAAAAATTCCCCAATTTTTGACGTTTGTTCAATTCTTATGATTCAAAATAGTTGAGCCTCGGAGAGATTTACTCCGGAATTGCGAACCTGTAGATGCTTTTTTATCCGCAGTGAAAAATCAAACTTGATAGGTTGGCTGGATTGTATTAAGTGAGGAATTTGCGTTGAGTGCTTTTGCAAATTAATCGAATGTACATGTTCGACGGGTCCGCCCCATGGCATATAGAATCCTGCTTCTCTCTGCTTATGCAAGATTCCATTTGAACGCGAAGCTATGCGAGTTTGTGTGTCCATGTGTGTATGTGTGTGCATGTGCTTGAATCGTACGTCGAGTTTCCTAGCTATTGGCACCTGGGGACAGAAATGATATTTCCAGCGTGTTGCTCTCTCGCACCCATGAGGTTCCTGGTCGTACCCCCGACGTTAAGGTTAACCTCGTATATACGAACGTACGTTTTCGATGAATGCCATATTTTCCCAACTCGTTAAGTCCATAGGAAAGGAATGATTTTTTCTCCAAACAAAAAAATGGAAAAAATTGCTTCCATGAAGTAAAAAAAAAAAAAAAAAAAGTCAAGAATTTCGTTAATTAAAATGATTTCGACATGCGTTGATGGACCGGCCGTTCTTGGTACGTAAGAATAAACAACTTTTGACCAATACCCGGCGAAGGTTTGAGAGGAAGGTGCGAGAAAAAATGTGAAAATGGGGCGGGAAAAGGGAGGGGAAAAAAAAGAGTTGTTGAACGGTTGTAAGACCACAGGTGAGTGCGATTGAAGTTGCAGTCGATTCCCCGCAAAGCAGCGACTCGACTAACAGGTCGCTCGAATTAAAAATGGACAGGCATGTCGTAATAACCCGACTGGACATAAATATACACGGAAATTCGTGCCAACTGGACCGTCCTGTCGAGTATGAAGAAAAAATGAAACTGCATCCCATGAAATAGTCACTTTCTTACAAACACCATAAAGATTCATTAATTTTTACGTCATTTGCCTCCAAATGACTATCTAGCGAGCGGTACTAACGATTAAGCGTTGCTCTATATTCGCAACTTCCATTCACATGGTATGGGATAGCCATCAGGATGAAACAATCCCGAGGCTCAACAACAACAACAACAAAAAAACAAAAGGCCGTGGAATTCGTAGTTTTCTATCAATTCCGACAAAATTTTCAACGAACAAGGAGCCGGTGTAC